>JAQLOL010014319.1:0-29187 GCA_029783665.1 Naso thynnoides
ACACACCCACACACATATGCGCACACACACGCACACACGCACGCACAAACACACTCAGAATTATAAAGTCCTACTTCATGCAGGCTTTGCGCTCTAACAGGCTCAACAGATTCGACGGCTCAAACCGAAGTAGCCCATCGTGCCACACTGGATACCCAACATACCTACGGGGTCCACCGTTGTTACGCAGAACGTCCTGTCTTGATTTCTGAAAATCCAATTAAAATGCATCACTGGCTCAACAGCTTCTTAAACCTGCCTTTCAAACAGGGTCATTGTAAAAGGAGAGTAAAAATAAAGGTATTCTCATTAAAATGGAAGTTAAGGTTTGAACTTGACAGTGATTTGCAAGTCCTATTAACTGGTCTTGTTAACCAAGTTTGCATGATGAAACTTTGTACTTAAATCAATTCTGCTGTTTCCTCCTCTTGAGCGATGAGAACAATGGCTGTATCCCTGTTTCATTAGAAAACCTGTGTTAAAATATAAGGTGCGATTTAATGGCAACCTCTGAGGGTGTGGGGCAGCTGTGGCTCAGGGGGCAGAGCGGTCATCCACTCATCTGAAAGTCAGTGGGTCGATTTCTGGCTCCTTCAGTCTGCATGTTGAAGTGTTCACAGGCCAGATACTGAATACTGATGGCTCTTTTATCTGTGTGAGTGCATATGTCCCTGAGCAGGGCTCTTTATATAGAAGCCTCTGCCATGGCTGTACGGACCACTGACGTTACCGAGGTCAGGATCTCTGTATTTTTTCGAGGCGCTCTTGTCATCAATATGCAATCTTTGGTAGACATGGTGGTTCCGACCTTCAGAGTTTGATGCAATCGATGCCAATGAGATACTACAAGTGTCGTGAGGTGACGTGAAGTGAAATTATCTAGTTCAGTGATGTAACTATATTTTTTCAGCTTTGGGAAGTGGACTGCAGCAGGCGAGAAAAAGAGTAAGACAGAAAGAGAGGTGATGGAGATGAGAAGGATAATGGCTTCCCGCTGTTTACATGATTCCCATTATGTTTGTGTTAAACAAAGGTTGAAAGTGAGAATTGGTTCTCAACAGATTTTACATGGTTAGAAGCAAACAAACAAACAAAAAACAATGTAATTACCACAGAGCTCTATTTTGGTAACTAATTATAGTCTTAATTTAACAACATCAGCAACAACAACAACAACAACAACACCTGGTTAGTCAGCACAAGTGGTGGATGGAAGTACCTAAAAATTTTGGTAGAAAGACACCTATCACTTGAGTAAAAGCCTTCAAGTATGTAATACTTACCGTACTTAACGTAATTTTCTAATGTAAAATTTACTCACATATTCAAAGTAAAGTGCAAGTAAATGCTGTTAATCAAAAAAACCACAAGCAATAGAAATGCTTGGGAGTTTTATAGCTGTTGGCAAACAAAGTTATGGTGCCTTACCGCCACCAACAGGAATAGTTTGTGGATCGTAACTAATGTAACTTGAAAGCTAGAAGCACTGGTTCACCAGACTGCTTGCTAGCAGGCTACCAAATTTACCACAGTTTAAATTTTATTGAAAAAATGTAGTGAAGAAAAAGTAAAAAATTGACAAAAATACAAATACTCCAGTAAAGTACAGTACAGATATTTCCCAAAATGTCTTACAGTTGCAGTAGATAACTTCTGCAAGTGAGCTAAAAATGAGTTAGAAAGCTAACGTTAGCATGAGACTGGTTGGGAAGCAAATCTGGTGCAGCCATTTGCACGGCTTATTTTGTTTGTTGTCTCTCTTTTAATTCTAGCTTGAACTGAGATGTAACAGTTGCAGGGAAAGTTGCAGCGGAGCAAACTGTTCTGTCTCAGCTTGAGGGACGTCACTGCTCGCTGGAAACAACAGAGGGAAAGCAGCATTTCAAAAAAAGGTTGTTTTCAAAGAAAAGGCAATCTTCGAATGTTTAGTGGTGTCCACTCATGTTTCGAGACTAAAAAACGACGTTAAACAGCAGCTAATAAGCCAGAAACTACCGTTTCCAGGTTAAAAGCTGTTTTTCAAATGGGTTTTTTAGAATTGGAACATGAGTGGAAACCACTAAACATTCGAAGGTTGTCTCATCTTTTAAAACAACCTTTTTCAGCGGATTGTCAAAGCACATGTAAAGCCCCTAAAATTCAGTTGTTTTCAGCTAGCGGCGACACTAGCAAGGAGCGCCAGCTCTCGTGACTGCACCGTTTGTCATAATAATGCTGTAGAACAGTATATATGATTGTATATATCCCCATCATTAGGCTTGATGTGCGAAAAACTTCTCCTTTCCAGTAGCCTACTGCAACAAAGTACTATTAATTCACACCACTGGTCAATATCGCACACATACAAAAACAGATAATTCATGCTACTGCCCACTGACATGGTTTTTAAACATCTTAGAATTAATTAATCTTCATAAAATGCACATATATCAATCAGGGAAATCTCTTGCAAAGCTTGGTTTTTGGACCTTAGAATTTCTAAAACCTGCGTACATCGCTGACCTCTGCTTGTGTGTAAGTAGATGAAAACTGACTTGCACTGTACAGTGCTTTGAGTGAATAAAAGACAAGAAAAGTCATAAATATATAGATTATTTTTGAACATTTCAGAGACTGTCCTAATAAAGTAGCTAACGTGGCTGTGTTATCTGACTTTTGAAAGCCGGCCAAACTCTATGAATGCTGTTGTCTGTAACTGTGTATTTGAAGTAGCTGTTCCATAGGTTTGACAGCGAGGTGTTAGTGTTTCCTCATCCGCTTCCAAAATTAATTGGCGCCAACTGTTTTCTATTATGACAAGGGGGGGACAACATGTTATCAAACCTGTGGCCATTATCTACTTCTAAACTTTGCTATTACTGTAATTTTGAGTCTGATGAGAGATGAGGAAAAGAGGGGACATCAGCCACCGTTCCTGCCACCAAAGTCAACAATAGGGGTGAGTGAGTGTTGTGTAGTTGTGCTCTGTGCTCATCACAGACACGTGCTTGGAAGAAATACATTTGTGCAGGCCAAGCAGAAATGCCTTCTCATTGGTTTGAGTGTGTCAGGTTTTTAGGACGCTACAGAAAGCTCTATTTCTTGCTCATTATCCGTCTTACATCTAGTTCTTTTTAAGTTGAGCCATACACTGGGACATGTTTTACTGAACCTCAAGTAGAATTGTGATCCCTTAAGTTGTTATATTAATAATAATGATCCACATATTACAATATTTATTTATCTAGTCATTCATTCATTGTCCACAACAGTTATCCTTTGCATGGTCATGAGGAGGCTGGAGTCAATCCCAGCTGACAACGGGCAATGGCAGGTTAAACAAAGTTTTCTGCTTAGCTGTTATTTTTGGTACTTTTTCATATTTTTTTTTTTCTGTACGTGTTCGCACTATGCTATCTACCTCTGTAGAGAACAGATCGACTATTATGACTGTTATGTTCAATGACTGGGGAAACCGGATAACTAAAGCTGCCCTTGATGTTGTTAACGCAGGTGGTCCGAACGTGGTGGCTCTGGCTACCGGCGATAGTGTTCAGGTTTAAGCAGCATGACAGAATAAGAGTGGTGGGGATTGACCTACCTGATGTTTACTGGGTTAGAGGAGGGGTTAACCAGGTCTGGCATTGCTGAGGTAGAGGTGCCTACTGTCGTCATAACAACCAGTTCAGGGTCTAGAATGAAGATCTCCTCCTGGGAGATTTCCGATACATAGTTGAGATGTTCCTGATAGAAAAAGCACAGGGTGGCCCAGAGCGTATTATCAAGAACTTTCAGTGGAGACATTTTTATTTTTTAAACTCTTAAAAAAAATCTTTATTGTCACACAATTACAACACAGTGAGATTCAGAGAAAACATCAATTTTGTCTCCTTTATCCTTTCAGTAAGATTAATTCACGACATCAAAGTAGGAAGGCCGTTCCTCGCCTCCCTTTTCTTGCTCACCAAGGTGCCATCTAGTGGATTTATTTATTTTTTGTATTTTGGTATTTCTCTATTAGTACTTTTAGTGTTTTAATACACAGCCACTGGCCATGCTGTGCATCATAGTGGGTGGCCTTCTTTCTAATTTCTTGGCCTGCACTCCCCTGCGGGATTGCTGCTCTGTACGTGGACCTCTGTACGCCTCCACATCCCTGCTGTATGAGACAGATTTTGCCTCATTGTTTTATTGAACCTTTAAGAGTGAACCAAAGCTCTTTATAAAGGCAATAAAAACGCTAACAGGTTTTTCTCTGACCATACTAATAGTGTGTACTTTCTTTATTCTTTTCCTTTTGAAACAGACTTATAACAAATTTAATACGTTAAGTCCAACTCACCCTTTAGTTGGACTAAACTTGTTTAATTTGTTGGTTGTTTATTTGAATGATTAATTTGCTTTGGTAATTCCTGTGCTTATTTATTTATTTATTTTTTTTGCACAGACTCAATATAAAATTTCTTTTTTGTGTTTGTACTTATTTTTTGTTTTCTGTGTGCTGTATTTTTCTTTTTATCCTAATTAGCCAGGGTGCACGTGTGTGTTTGTGTGTGTATTTTATAACCACAGTTGCGTATACAGCAGTGCAATGAGGTGGCTTTAGTGCAACACTAGTGTGCTTCTTAGTCAATAAAACAAATTGCCTGTGTAATTAATTAGGCAGCAGTTGAAGCCTTTTGTGTCCCCTCTTGCTAACTGTGTGTTGGCCTTGGTTGGACAGGAGCTGTAGCGCCTCATCCTCTGATACTGTGGAGCATTTCGGGTGTCATCGGCTGGTGTGGAGTGTTCATGTATTGTTGGTTGGACTTTTAGAGATTCCTGGGGGTGAAGTTCCCCTTGGTGACATTGAAAAAAAGATTTACAGTGCACACATACAAAACTATTAATCACTAGGTGCTGGACAAAATGACTAAGACTTAAAAAATGAAAAAATAGAGTCCGCACATTAGTTGATGCGCCCAAAAGCTTTAATGCTGCTGCGCTTGGTGACACTGCCTTCCACTCTGACTGATTCTACTACTTTTAAATTTTGTCACAATAAAGACTTTAAACTGCGTCCTCTTATTGTGCATCTGTTACAGTCCACATGTGAGAGTCTCAGCTGAAATACTCACTTGTGTAAAGCCTAATTAGGCAAAAATAAGACTTACCTGTGCTCGGTCTATCCTGTAGAAACGATCAGCTGTTGTAGCTGAGGAGACACAGAATCTTTGTGTTAACAACTGTAATATAATCAGTCATTTAAGTTCTTGCCAAAAACCAGGTAGCTTTCATTTTAACTTTTAAATTTAATTTTAATTTCATTTTTTCACTTCTGTAGAAATTATACCAAGAATGACTGTTTTTCTGACAACTTGCAGTGTAGAAAGACATGTCAGGTTGTGCTGTGAAATTTATTTCAACTCAAACCATTTAACAATAGAATTTTACAACAGTATGAAGTAGATAGTTAAATACCTTCCATCCATTCTCTAGGGAATAAGCTTTAGTCAGATCAAATGACTACACTGTGAGTTTAAATATAGATTTATTCCCCAGTGTTGATGATTGAGCATGATAAATAAATACTATCCTTGTTCCAAAAGCAATTGGTACAAAATGTAAAAAACATAAAAAGAAAATATTGTGTACAACAAAGTGCAGAAAATTTTTTTAACATGTCTAAATTGAGGAAAACGGAACATAACTGAAAGTGTGTATATTTTACCATAAGTAAATGCATGCTTATTCTACATTTAAGGCCAATAAAGCGTTTTAAACAGGTTCAGAAAGAGGAAAATTATAAGGCAGGGAAATGCTCAAAACAACTGTTTGGAACATTTAACAGGTTAATAGATTCATTTTATAACAGATGAAAGTACAATGATTTGGTGAAAGGTCATCAGAAAGGTCAGTCAAGGAGACAGAGGCTCATTACTTTGTGAAACATGATTGTATAAAATATATTACAACCTGGCAACAGCTAGAATCATCATTAGTAAAAACTGTTCATTTCCAAATTATAAATATGAACACCATCACAGGAGTCACTGCTGTGCAAAAACAGAATACAGCAGAAATACAGGAAATAAGACCTCACCCACAAGTACCCAGGTATGAATGAGGGCTGCACTGAGATTCAAAATCCCAAAATTTACCCTGGTAATGGGTCTTTAAAAAAATCCTAATACTAATTCTTTTACTGACACAAGTCACAGCCGTATCAGTTCAGCATTTCTTAAATTTTAAATTTTAAATTTTCCTTTTTGGTATTTTTTTCCTATTTGATTGTAACAGCGACACTGAGGGTAAGACTTAACAAGAGGAGAGCGTACCATTTCTTAGATAATAAGTGAAAAACGGGGTTGTGTACGTTTGTGAAAACATGTCAGTTAACCAAAAGCTATTGGCAGAGGTCATACTAGGATCAATTACCAACACAAATTTTACTTTGTATTGGTAATGAGATCTTCCTTTCAGAACCACAGGAAGCAGGTAGCTCGAATACTCAGTATGCTTACATGTGTTTTCTATGCAGTCACTGTCTCACATAGACAAGACAGCATTCTAAAAATAGACTCTTCCTCTGTCTTATCAGATCATTAGCTAAAGTACCGAGAGACCTCAGAAGCTGAAAACTTACCCTGAAAGTGAAAATGTCTTATTGCTGTTTGCAGTTTGACTGCACTATAGGTTCACATACTGTATGTTAACCTATAGGATCACAATACGATCACTTAACCACACACACATTTCCTCTCTCTCATTCAGGCGCTTCTATTCTTTCTCCTCTAGCCAGACGTCTTTGATCGACTTTAGGGCTCTGCAAAATTCCACCAAGACTCAAAAGCTGAGGTGTGTATGCGTGTGTGTGGGTTCACGTGCTTATGAATGCATGTATAACACTGTGTAGGATGTGGGGTTTTTCTCTGTGATCCTTTTGGGTGCTGCTGTGAAGGATTAATACTCATGAAGTTAACCGATGAACAGGATCCTATGGAGCTTTTCCATGCAAGGGAGTGCCAGAACACCGACCTGTCTGCATGTTACAGATTTGTGTTTGTGTGATTTTTAACTATGACCTTCTTTAAATGAATATTAACGTTTTGATACAATTGGGTTCTGAAAAATTTTACATTTGCACAACTGATCATCATTGCTTTGGGTTATGCTAACACTACTTGGACATATTGACTTGTTTATTATTTTATTTTATAGGGACAAAGTACCTTACAGATGAGCTGAAATGCCTTTTTCCAGAGCGTCCACTGCCGTGTTGTGACAAATTTCACTATTCAAAAAATTAAGCAACCAATGAATGGGCTCTAGGGGCGAGACATAGGTTGGAGGATCTGATTGGAGTGTCGTTGGCAGGTGGGCGGGATGTAGGTGGCACAGTGACAGCGAGATGAACACGGAGATGAAGGCCAATGATGTTAGCCTCCATTCAGTGCTGGAGGACTACTCACCTCCCTCATCTCCGGCGTAACTAAACTAAAGGCCTTTACACACTGGATTCGTTTTTTGTTTTTTTTGCGCAAATAATTCGCACAAAAAACAATTTTTCGAACTGCTGATCGGGCATGAGTATTTTCACACAAAATGCGAATATCAAGCTGTGAAAAAGCAAACCTTTTATTTTTTGGATTGAGGTCAATTTTTCCGAACATTCGCACTGTGAACATCTGCAAACCCATCATGGTGGTTGTGCAGAGTGGACGTTGCGTCTTTCTCCTACAACAATAACATAAACAACCATGGCTGACAAACTAAACAGCTAACATATAACATAGGGGAGACTCTTAACTTTTCACCTGTCTAATCATATTGCTTACACCAGCCCGCTGTTAAGGCTTGTGACAGGTGTTGTTGTATTTGTACTCAATACTTTCTGTTTGATGGCTGATAAGTCCTGCTATGTTTTCTGAGCCCACTTTTCCCTCTTCGGTATGAAGTGTCAAAACTCTTTCGCAAATTCGTATTCCCACGTTTCTGTTGGAAAGGCGTGTCACTGCCGGTGTGAAGAGTTTGCATCCGAACATTTCGCGTCCGAGCAATTTGCATTTTCATGTCGTTTTCGTTGCGCACCCGGTGTGTAAAGGCCTTAGCGCGCTCTCGCTAATGTTATCACTATCACTCGCACTCTCACTCTCTCTCCAAATCTGTCACTCTAAATCTGTCTGTCGCTATATCTATTTATCTCTCGCTTTCTGTCTCAGTCTATCACCTGACGGTAAACCTTAGGAGATCCTAACTGACCCGCCTTCAATATATAGGAACCGCAAAATGATTGACAGGTGGATTGGCGTGACTTAACTGGTTGAATTCAACCAATAATGGCCCGAGCCAACGATGGCATCAGGGATCCAACAGATTTTTGTTTTTATATGCAAGACGGAGGCGGTAGACTTTCATATAAAAATAAAAAATAACTCATTTTTTGAAATTTTTTTTGGTGATATATTTTCAAATTTGACTACAATAGGAGCAGGGATATGGTCCAAAAGGGTTGAAAAATGTATTTTTGACATCAGCTCAACTTTAGGAGCATTAGTATTGGGTCACAAGTAACAGCTTTCCTCAACGGCAGCTATATGTTATCTAAAAAGCCACAATTTGGACATAAAATCAGATCTACTGTGCCACAGTTCTGCACCAACAGAAGCAGCTCGATCTGCAAAATTTACAGCTGCAAGCAGCAATGAGTGGGTTTTAAAGTAACAGGAGCTGGTTTAATTTTTGCATAAAGAGGGAGTGAGATCAATAGCAGTTTTGTGCAGACTCAAGGTCATACGTATTTCATGAGTGTTGGTTATTACAATTTGCCTTTTAAAATGATGTTTTGCATAGAAAAATGTGGAAAAAAAGTGAAAATGAAAAAAGCCACAGAGGACAGTCAAGGTAGTGGAAAAATATCTGATACAGGAAAAAGCCAATTATTAATAACATGGTGTACTTACAGTCAAGGAAACACCACTTTGGAGATAATCTCTGCGAGGACAGAATCTTTGGTTTGGCTGCCTCCTCCTGAATGACACACAGACACAACTGTAGATTACTGAACAAGAGGTTACTGGCTGAGAGTAACTGTAATGTATCTTGTTGTCGTTGTAATTTTCTAACAATTGTCACAGACACAAAAGAGCCAGACAGCAATCTCAATTAAACAGAGACCCATCAATTGCCAACAATTCCCACATGAGCAAGTGCTTGGCAACAGCAGTGAGGAAAAAGTTTGCTTTAACAAGCAGGAACCTCAAACAGTCCATTCACCAAATACAGTTAAGTTTCAGTGTGCATGTTTCCCCAAAGCAAATCAATGATAAACACAGCACTCTGGTGACAAAAAAAGCAAAAAACAAACAAATCACATATAGCTACAAGTAGCAATGAGGAGGCAAAGGAGCCAAAAACTCATACACACATAATGATCCTCGATCGTTCTGCAAAGTTTCGTAACAACGGATCAGTCACAGGTGCTGCCACAGACTTCAATTGCAGAACAAAAGCACCGTTTTAAGCACTGTTTGAAATTCAGCTCCAAGTGTGTATACGAAGGTCCTCTATTTCGATTTCACCACCAGATGCCACCAAAATCTACACACTGCATCTTTAAAAACTTCCGTCACCCCCAAGGACAAAAAAATCTTCAGGGCTGCCAGAGGGTTTTTTTTTCTTGCTTTTTTCATGTAAGTGTAACTTGCAGAAAATGTTCAGGGTTGTGCTTATAGGTCCTTGTTTGGAACAAGAAGATGTTCCCGTGTACAAAATTTCAAGACTCTAGGCCAAACAGGGCGTGACATATGCCTGTTTAAATTAGCATTTTACCTGTTTACTATAGCGCCCCCTGTTGGCCAATCAATGTAAGATTCACGCCATGGCCTTGTGGCATGACCCTCTACCATTCTATCAAGTTTTATAAGACATGGCTGCCTTTTTACGAAAAAAAAACCATGTACCTCTGCTATTTGTAGCTGGTCTTTTTTTGTTTTGTTTTGTTTGTTTACTTTTCAAACTTTTGCCAAGATGGAATCGTAAATATTGGTTTGTAGGTTGTGTGTACTGAGTCTTGTGCAGATTGGTGAAAAATTCCTTGGACGAATACAATTTTAAGTGTTTTTCACTAAATTCAAAATGGCAGAAAATCTCATAACCGGATCCTATGGATTTATGGACTTTTTGTTCTTGTGATTAATGAAATATATGAGAAAAGTTTTATGGTTGTAGGTCAAACAGGGCAAGAGATATGTCTGTTCAAATTTTGCATTTTCAATTGTTTGCTATAGCGCCACCCTTTGGCCAATCAACGTCCAATTTGATGGCCTCTTTGGCATGACACTCTACCATTGTGCCAAATTTCACAACTTTTGACTATTGGTTCTATGGGTTGCTATAGACTTCAAGGGCAGAATAAATAACAATAATATAAAATAAGAAGAAAAGTTAGAAACACGGCAAGAGCTTTGCAGCTTCCCTGCTTGGCCCCCAGTAACTCAAGGATGTCAAGATTTTTGGTTAATTGGCTCAATGTGCTCTATGTACTCAATTCTCAGAAAGATGTTTATAAATGTTGGCATCACGTTTTTGTCATTTGAATTAAGAAAAAACAGACCTTGGAATAAATTTAAGGTTATCCTACCTAACTACCTTCTTCCTACTCTTCCTCTGGATCTGTGACCAGGAGAAAGTTCTCCATACCTTTCTCATCTAGTTCCCTCATTATCGCAACTTCTTGTATTTTGGTATCAGTAAGCTTCTTTTCATCCAGCCTCCAATTAGCTCAGAATGCTGCGGCAAGACTTTTAACAAGATCAGAAAACAGACACATTACTGAGATCCGTGCCTCCCAGCTCCGGCTCCCTGTTAGCTGCAGACTGAAGTTAAAAATCTTTTTCTTTGTTTACACAGCACTAAATGTGCCCTTCCTCCTTCAGCGAACTCCTGCTCCTGTACCACACTGTCAGACTCCTCAGATCCTCCAAACAAACATTCCTTTTGACCACAGATCAAGAACTACATGGTGTGGTTACAGCAGTTTCCCAGCGAGCGCCCAAACACGATCATCAGTTTGTTCTTCTTACTCAATTTAAATGTTGAACTTAAAAAAATGCTTTAACTCACCAACTGTTTACTTTGCCTTTGCCTTTTTCCACTGTTGGAAAAGGGCACTGCTTTTGCCTGATGCCATATGCTTTATGCTTCATTTTTTTGTTTTTTTCTCTTGGATCAGTTTAGTTGTGTACTTCAAGCTAAAATACATGCAGTCTAATCCACAATGAGGGGGGATGGAGAGAACGGCTGGATTTTGGTTTCCTATAGAACAAACTAGAATATAATAAAATGTGATGAGTTAAATAGTTGTAAATAGTTGTTCTGTAATGGCTGTAACATCATTATTATTACATTATTATGTCTAAAATAGTACTGACGTGTTTTCTCAAAATTTAACTAAGATGAAATTAAAGTAACATTTGAGAATGACAACTACGATGAAACTTACATTTTTAACAAGCAAAAACTAAACCAATGTGTGAAAATGAATGAATAGACAAATGCAGTTTTAAAAAAAAGGGAAATTCTTATTAAATCCCACGCAGTAGCTGAGCTCCTGAGTGCTAGGCAAAACAACTTTGGGGGTAACAAAAGTTACGCTTTGCTTTAACAAACCACTTTTATGCAGTGTAATGTATGTAATGTAATATAATACATGTATGTAATGTAACATAACGTGTCTAGTAAAATTTCAGTATTATTAGTAACCATGTCCAGTAACATGCTGCCACCCAAAATCAGTGTTCTCTGATGTTATGCTTGGACCTCTTCTGAGTGAAGGTGTTTGTGTCTGACTAGGGGACAGTTATGCCTCGTCACTTACTTTCCTCTGGCGTTGCTTCACTGACCACCCTACAAGACAAGTGAACCTAAATTTATGGTCTCGATGGTCATTTCATTAAATTGACCTTTCGCCAAGCCACACTCCCCTTAATTACTGCTGCTATGTCCAACAAGTTTCTGAAGCTAGCATGGAGCTCCCACTGTCACTAAATGCAATCCCTGGAGAAATATTAACTCAGTTTTGGAAAAATGAAAAAGCGATTTCAGTCAGAAGCAGACAGAAGTTCTGCAATAAGCCTTCGACTGATAAATACAGGAAGTCAAATGAACTCAGTAGAGAAAACACATCAGAGTTATGAATATAAAGATACATGCTAAAGCCTACAGATCACAGTGCAGCAGTTTCAACTCGACAAACAAGGAGGACATGTCCCTTTGTATATTAACGTTAAAAGTAAATTTAAACTTTTTTGTGGGGTTCGAGTTTGGGTTACCAGTGCTGCAAGGTTTTGAGAGCCGCTATTTTTAGACTCCAGCCAGAGACCTTGGCTTAGCTGGCCGGGCTTGCTAGCGCTCTTAATAGCTGTACGTAGCTCAAATTAACCTGCTGATATCTACCAATAACGTAACATGGCATTAATGTTTATCAAAGGGTTACCGAAGGAGAGGTAACGTAACTTTGAGGGGTTCAACTGGGAATGAGGACGCCCGACCAGCTTTGCTTAAAGCACAGCGTTACAATTTTCAGCGTCTGATTTTGGAAAGGTAAAGAACGTATGTCTCCTGTGAAACTCGCCGAATGATGAGTATCACTTTTAAAAGTGCCGCATACACAACATCTAACCACGGCGAGCTCAAAATCTGCAGGACCAGCCAGAAAATGACGAAAATCTGAAAAAGACTGTGACAGCCATGTGCTTGTCAGACCCTGGTCAGAGCTGGCAGATATGATTGGCTCTTTTGTGTTAAAGGGCGGAGCTTAGTACAAGGTCTGCTCAATGCTATGCAAGAGGCTTGTCCACCATGACGGTAATAAAATCAAGCCTGAATACTGCAAAATGAGGATTTTCAACCGAAAACTAGTCAGATTTAGTAGACATAATCTACACTGTGTTGATAGCTTTAATGTTATACAAGGGACACTACCTCTGTAGCAAAGTGACACACCTAAAAAAGTCTCCTACAAATATGTGTGATGGCAGGAAAACAAGACGAAGCAAGAAATGTCATTTTCCTTTCACACAGCAAACTTTTGATTGCTTCATTGTTTTGTCTCTGTCACATTCAGACAGTGACAGAGAGGCTGGCTGAAGTAAACACCTCTCCCACTCTTCTTCTCCGTGTTTGTCTGTTCTTGTATAAATCCTGCTGTCAAGTTCAACAGCAGTGCCGGGCTGAGTGAGATGCCTGCAGGTTTTTGCAGCAAACCTGTATATGCAAAATCAAAAGCCAAACTCATCTGACTGACACGTCTCTGCTTGACATTCTTTCTTCTCCACTCACTCCATCATGTACCCCAGTTTGTCTTTTTACGGAAAAAGTTGAGTTCCTTTTCAGTTTTGGTTGGGTTTAGTGATGCTTCAAGGCTTGTTTCTGATTCAGTCTGTGCCAGAAGTGAAATGTGTTGACAGAGGCATCGTGCCTTGAGGTACAGGTTTTATGTCACTCCAGGTTTCAGCAGCCTGGCTCCGCCCTCCTTCTGCTCAGCTCTGATTTTGCTGAGAGTCAGTCTGGCACCAAGGGGTGGTCTGTAGACACTACTTAAAACTGCAGCATGTAGACCTGCAGAAGCAAATTTTTGGACAGACGAATTAGCAACTAGCGGGGGTGGTTCAGTTGGATGACACAGAAGTCAAACGCTTGTTCACTGTAGTTCAGCCATGGCTTTGGTCTACCAAGCTACCAAAAACTCCTCATTTTTGGAAACTACATATTAAATACAAGAAATGTTTGAACCAGAGGGATAATAACTTTGGCAATCCAGAATGTATTGTTTTCTTTTTCTTTTTTTTGTGATAACTACATTTAGGGAAGAATAGGAGCTTTTAGTAGAAGTCTTTGTACCAATCCGTACGATGCGGGCATGAGACTCATGCAGCCTCGGGTACAACACAACACGTTAAAAAAAAGCGCCGTACAAAAGCACATAAACTGATGAAAACAGCCAAATGTCACAACACAATAGAGCAACACCTACGTGATTATCAGTCAAAAAACAAAGCGGGAGGAGTGCTGCTCAGGTGTAGAAAAAGGTGTCCCTCTGGCGGTCTTCAATTTGGGGACCTAAATCATTCTGGATTCTTGACAAAATCTGAGACACTCAAGAGGGTGATGATATGAAAAGCCTTCACTGACGGCTTACGGCTTCACTGCAACAATAAAAACACGCCTACGCATTTCGGCCATTAGGCCTTCATCAGGGTAAGTGTAAAATGGCCTGTTAGCTCCAGCCTGTAGCTGCATCTGCTCAAGCGGTAATGCGATTTTATTTTGAGCGAAAAAACATCTGTTTCTTTCCACGATACTGGAGGTCCTGAATCTTAATCACAACACAAAATAACAGCATTTATGTGATTATTAAACAGATTTGTGACATTTATTCCTAGATTCCACTGGATTTGTGTGCATGGCGGAACAGCTGCGTTGCATGTCCGCTCCGTGCTCCACCGTCCGTCAACACCCACTGGCTGCGTTTTAGATCGTAGCAAGACAAACAGCTTGAGTCGCAAGACTACAGGAATTCGCGGTAAGTAAAATACAGGTGACCACAGTCGGTGAAAACCTCTGATCTGTTGACTTCAGGCCTGGTTCCAACCGTTATGACGTTTTGTCAGTTTAGTACAGTGAAATACGATCCACCGTTTTTTTATTTTGAAAATCAACCAGATGTTCTATTTAGTTTCTGTACCCATTTTTCTGTCCCGCACGATCTGCTCTGTGCTGAATTGCTGCGTTGTGCTCCACCATCCAGCAAAAATGGAAGTCCTGGGAATCTGCCGTGGAGGGCTCCGGACCGCAGGAGCTGTGACGCAGTCGGAACACAACGCAGCTGCAGCCAGTGGAAGCACACACATTTATTAGAATTGAAACGAATCAGCTCTGCTGCCGTTCTGCAGCGCAGACGCAACGCAAACGCATCTGGTAGAATTTAGGGTTTAACCGCTTACTAGTCGGTTTAAATTTAGCCGAATAGCCAAGCCCACAACATATGTCACACAGCCAATATCAATGCCGATTGGTTTAAGGCTGCTTTACTAGTTTTACACTTAACCCGATACTGTGCCCTCTAGGATTCACATTCTGCAAAGAATTCCCAGTGGAGTGTGGCCAGAACCCTATCACAAAGTTAATTTATTCGCAAAGTGAATTATGGGTCTGGTTTACCAGGCTGACATAAAATAGCGAGTTCAATTGAATTATTTAAGGGCAGCACAATTTTTCAAAGGCCTTTTCTGCTCATGTCTTCTATAACATATACATACACACACACACACACATATATGACAAACCTTACCCTGATGATAGATGTTTCATATGTGAAGTCATTATTCATTGATGTAGAACAAAAAAAACATCATATTAAATGTTTCTGGTCACAGATTGATTGAATGTACCTGCTCCTCTGAAATATCTGCAACAAAGGTTTACAGTATAACTGAGGGTCATTAAGAGAAATGGGTTATTTTTCTCCTACTGCATCACAACATGTACCAGGAAGCATCATCAGTCACCAGAGAGCAGGAGATCAAACGGTGAAACAACTGTTACATCATTTGGTTGCCATGCAACGCAAAGTCTGACAACAACTCATGAGCTGTCTTCTTAGTATTAGTGATCTAACCTATATAAAAACAGGGGAGTGTTGCTAAAAATAACATTTAGAGAGTTGGTGTTGCTCTGCTTACTCCTAAAGGGGAAGATAAGCTATAAAACTTGTGAGATGAGGGCTGCGGGTACATGACATCTACACTGGGAGAGCAGAACGCAGAGTTTCATCATGTCCACAGAGTCTGCCTAAATAAAGCTTGTTCAAGAGCTACTTTCAGATTCACAGCGTTTCACTTCATCTAACTGCACTCAACAGTGACATCACGCTGTACTGAACAGAACCGTCAGTCCAATGTGTAACTTAGTGTCTCATTTTGCCTTGACTACATGTGAAAAAAACTTCTAATTTTGTCAAGTTGTCGTCGCACAACACATTTGATGACAAAAATGACGTTTTTAAAAAAGTGTCTCTCGACACTTCCATTTTATAGCACAGCCTGCACGGAGAGTTGGGTTCTGCTGTGGACATTGTCATATTTTGTCATGTAATGAGACTAGATGGTGTTAATGTTGCTATGGAGATATTTTTAACTAAATTTTATCGTTGATATGCTAGCGTCAAAGATAGTCGATATTAACACAAGATCCCCCACTGTGCCCTGTGTCAGTGGTGTAAAATGGTACATAAACTTTCTATCTCCTGGGGCGGAGTCACATCTCCCAAGGAGACAGTAAGGAACCACCATGTTATAACGTCGTGCGAAAGGATAAAAGCAGATGAATTTTTGCATGGCATTATATTTGTTTGATGTAAGTTTTAACTTTTAATTCATGGTTTCAACTGTTAGACTATTTAAATGTCTGTTTATGTCGGTTGAGAAGCAAGGCTGGAAGAATCAGTTCGAACACTGAGGAAAGCTCCCAATTCAGTTTAAAGTGTTGGAGGAGGAAGAAGACTGTTGTTCTTTTTGGTAACAGTGAGGCTGATAGTCTGAGTAATTTACATCTTCATTTTATAAACTTACAGTAAGACAAGTCAAAACAAGGCAATAAATAGGGAAGTTAAAACAGTAACATAACGTTACATTCTTTAACTGGAGGGAGCTACTAAGCCACTGTTAACTATACCTAATAAAATTAAATGCTTGGTTATGTTACTTGTAGTTAGATGCCCACAGCACACATAAACGTGTTTTGAGGTCAGATACCACCAGCACCTGAACTCATTATTCTCCTCTCTGGTTCTGGATCTCGATTCAGTATAATTTAAAGCTTTACTCTGGGTTTTCTTTTTTTTTAATTTATTTGAGATACGGAATACCTTATAGCAACTTCTCCGCACTGCAGCAAACAGTGTGTTTTCACCCACAGGGTAAAACAGACATGACGTTTTGTGGGCGATCCCCTGAATAATATCTGTATCTATAGCATTCAAACACCCCTTGCCACAAAAGGGGAAGGAGGACAAAAGAAGCAGACATTCCTTGAAAGTTACTCAAAGGAACACTGAGCAGGTAAACTGTGTTATATTTTGTTTTAATTTATTTTTTGAGCAGGAATTTCCAAGCTCCTGCACAGGTTTAATGTTAGTGCTGCCCCAAACAAGTCACTCCATATGTGACCACACATATGTGACTTAAACTCTGACTCTTTCTGACTCCATCTGACTTTTCTTAGTGATTATTCTGGAATAAAAGGGTTTTAAGTCATGTTCCTCAGGAGAGATAAGTGTGGGTGTTGACATGTAATGGATGACCTTGGGGTGGGCGAGCGACATCACCACCAATTTCATTTAAGCTGCCTACACTGTGTCCAGATTTACTGATATTTGAACTCATTTTTGTTACAAGACATGATCTTTTTGTAATATCAGTAATGAAGATGCATTTTCCATGGTTGAATTTATTGTCTCTGTCTTACAGACTCACTGCTCTGGGTGACACTCTCTGACTGAAAGTGAAAATTAAATTTAAATTCAATTCAAAACAGGGTTGTCTCACACAAAGTGAAAAAAAACTTTAAAAAGGAAGTATGAAATTACAGTACACCTATATTGCAAAATTTACACTATCCATTCTAAGTTTTTGTGCAATGTCAAAATTAAATTTTTTATCTACCACTCTCTGGTGTGGAACAAAGATTCTCTTTTTATCAGGAATCTTTTGGCAATACACCAGTTTTTGCCCATAGGTATCTACAAAGTACATGCTACTATGTGGCTTGTGAGATGCGTGTTGGAATTATTTTTATGTTAACAGAGTCCAATGTTTTACAAATTGGCTCTCAAATGTTCCCATGTTCAAAAGGTCCTGGTTCTACTATTAGCTAAGTTAGTTTTTTATGTGTAATGTTAAATTTTAATAATATGTTGACGACATGATCTTATCTTGTAACTTCAGTGTGTTAGGTTTTAAGTATAAAGTATAAATAAGTGATAATTAATTTAAATAAAAAGTATTTTGAGTCATGTATTCACCAGGTACTTTTTAAAGCTGTTGGTAACTTTTGCTAACAAGCTAACAATAGCTATAGGATGAGACTCATTGGGGAGCAACATCACAGCACCATCCTCTCCCTGTTTTTGCTCCCGCTCGCCCTTCCTGCAGCGCAATTCGCTTGACAAGAATTCATGTCCGATTTGGGTCTTTACATTGACCTCACATGTAGTTCACCCACACGAATGATTTTACTCGCCTCCTGTGGGAACACATTTGGCTTTGCTTATGTAAGATAGGATGTTAGCTAACAGAAGTCGGTCAGCGAATTAACCATTTCCCTTCGCCTCTGTCTGTGCTTTGAAGCAAAAGCTTTACCAAAAGTAGCAAAACATTTAGAGAAACTGTATTTAACAGCTTAGTCACTAATAGCTAAATTAACCGTTAGCTAATGAATTTGTGAAGCAAATTAACTGTGGACTATTACAGCTTGTGATCAGGACATAAGGCAATAGTTGACAGAACCGAACTTTCACATCACTGAAACTTCTACAATTTCTTTGGAATTTAACATTGAAAATATTATCATGCAACATCAACACAACCTCCATTCATTTCGGTGCTGAGTGTTTTGTTTACGTGGTGGGTGCTCCCACCTGTGTTGCACGAATATCCGGCCCACCTACTGATACAATAATGCTTAGGAAATTTCAGTGTAATCTCCAAAATTCTGTTCGCAGCATACACCAGCCAATCAGGACAGAGAGTTCAGAGAGCGTCACTGATTGGGCAAATAGAATGCAAGTGATAGGATTTTTATCAGTCCTGAATGCAGAGGCATGGGAAAACACAGAGATCACACGATATTCTCAGACCACGTCTTTTTCGAATAGCTGCACGGGTATCAGGAAAGTTTTTCCTAATAGAACACGTTAAGTAATTGATATTTACTCCAAAGTTACCAACTGGAACTTTTTTCGAGTGAATTTTAAAATGGTAATTTGTACTTTTTTTGAGTCATTTTTTTAATGAGAGTAACAGTACTTACTTGAATACAGATTTTCAGTACTGCAGCCAACGCTGCATTCAGTACATTGAGACTAACATGCTGATGCACTACGTATTTTTTTTCCCACAATGCATAATTTAAAACATAAATTTTAAGTTTTATCCAAAAACTTTGAACATTTCAACATGAAAGCCATTTTATTTTCAGTAAGAAAAAATATGTATTTATAAACTAAGTACCTAGGATAATTTATCTTCAGTATCAAACTGTAAACTTACTTGTTACTTATAGTATAGTGGTGAATGTGGGTAAAGCACTTACTGGTACAAACCACACCTTCTGTAAAATCATGAAGAAATGTCCTTTACGTTGCTGGTATTTTGTATGTCTCACAACAAAGGGTCAAATTTAGGCCCTAAAATCTAAAGTCAGCTAAATAAAATTTAAATTAAAGCTACTTCAATCAAGACTTTTGAGTCCAATCACAGATCTCCCATTGCTAAAAGCAATATCTGTCCACAGATCACTGATCAAAATGGTTTTTTTTTTTGCTTTATTATCATCTATAAATGTTAGTATTACTAGTGGCATAATAAGAATACCTCTAAAATTTTGAGGAAAAAAATTCAGAAAAATTGGTTTAAAACAAAACTTCAAGCTATCTATCAACTGTGAAAAACAGAATTCAGAAAAAAAACTGGATACATTAGAAACACATAATGTGGAAAAAATCTGTCTCAGTCTTTGCACTAAGGTCTTTGTGCCCTACAGCCAGTACTTCAACACTTAGTCACTGCTCGTGTCTGTTGACTTTGCATTTTAAGTTTTGCAGGATTCAGACAGATGTAACAAAATGTGAATGTGATGATGTAAAGTGTGTGTACTTCAAAACCTGAAGCACTTTAACCTTCAAACTGTTCTCAGCTTAAGTACATCAGTCCATCTATTTACTTTAAACTTATTGTGTTGTTAGATGAAACTTTCGCTCAATTTTGAACACTTAAGGTTCCTCTGAACAGAAACTCTCAGTAACAGATTCATAATGCATTTGTAGAGCCCTCTCGGTTTAACCAGCGCAACATATTTGTGAGGAAATACATTGACAGGTAGTTTAACTGCATTAGAGACACCGGCCCACATATTCTACATCATCAATAGCTCTTTTGATTGAGAGCACGAATCAAACAGTTAAGCGCCCTTAATTACAGTTAGGTAGCTTTTGTGCAGTTGACACTAACATTCTGTGCCTAGGTGCATAAACAACCTTAAATTAAGGTTGTCCCTTAAGGCAAATATTTTCCTTAGCTAAAGCTTAATTTAAGAAGCATTGCATAAAGCCCCTTACGTTTTTTCCTTGCTTAAGTGTTAGCACTAAGCCTTTTACAATAGTAAAGGTCTAAATACAACACGTTTACACCTCAGTTACCATGGTTATGCTTCATTCACTTGACAACTGCACTTTAGTTAAGTGTTAACTGTTGTCTGGGTTGGGGTAGGTACTGAAACCCGATATTAAACGGGCCCCGGAGCTAAATTTAGAAAGACCGCAGTATCAATAAGCTCTGACGTTATCGGTTTTGCTAATCAGTATTGGACAACTTAAGGCATTCGTCTATGACAGACTTCCACGATTAATCCTTGCAACTCTTCTGTACAGACATCTCTGTGTGAGTCTGTCCTGTGCAGGGGGCAGGGTGGGTGGAGCAGAGCGGACTCTCTTTCTGTCTCTCTCTCTCACACATACCGATAGAGACACAGAGAGTAGCGGAAAGAACCAAAAGCCTTAAAGTCTGGTTGTATTTTAACCAAAACTGAAACAGACAATGCACATTGCATTAAGCGCACCAACATTAAGTCTTTGCCTGCCAAGGGGGTAACAATATCCCTCTAAGCGTTTATCAAAATCATTGTGAGAAATCTGGCAGTGAAGTTGACAAAAACCATATGGATTTCATTAAAACAATACAGCCAGCGCAACATTATGTCTAGCTTTTACTTTTTTTTTCCCTACATGAATGGGTCCCTTAAAATATTCTAAGGAAAATGGTTGCTAAGGACCTCCTAGCAACACATAAAGGAATTCTTTAAGTAGCTAAGGGCAAAACCTTGAAAATCAAAGGGGTTTCCCTTAAAACACCCTAAGGGTATCTTTAGGTTGATTTTATGCGACTCATTTTATTCGAAGGCATCCTTAGATAACAGTTTAAGGACAACCATAACCTAAGTAGGACATTATTTCACATATCTGTGGTTCTATTCATTATTTACCAAAAAAAAACTGTTTTGAAATGTTGGCTCTATGGAAGTGTCTTTCTCACTTTGTTGATTTTTTTTTCTCAAGCCTCTTCTGAGAAGACCAAAGAGACTTCAACACCTCTTTAACTACAAAATCAAAGAATTATAAATCAACACATACAGCTTCTAAACAAAGTAGATCACCTCTGTCTCACAAAACAAACTCAGAACCCCCTCTACATCATGTCATGATACAATGAACTCACCCATAAACTTCATCGCACACACAAAACAATATATGGATTTCATAAGCAGCACAGTTAAAGAAACTCCACACGGTTAACAAATACACTTGGCAAATGTCACCACATCCACAGACACGGAGGCATTCACAGACAATATTCCATGCAACATGCTGGAACACCGAGACCCACAGAAGAAACTGTCTTTGTGAAGGTAAAATTGTGTGTTTGTCTCTGAACAACATCAGATTTCAAAAACTGCTGATGCTCCTCAGATACATCGTGTCATCTCAGTGTTTGTCGGTTCCTTTTTTCTGAGTATGCGTAGATCTGAGAGTATTTTTATGCAGTGATAAGAAATCTCAATCGCAAGTGTGCAGTCATTTATCATCTTCTGAGTTAGTCACATTATTTTTGATGGAAATCAAACAGTTGTGCATATGACAATGCATGATGAAAAGGGCTCATCTAAAGAGCAAACCAGACCCAACCGGTGGGGGCTGGGTTCAGTCTCAAAATTGCTGCCGTAGGTCAGATTTGATGAGATTTAAGGTTTGTTTTTAACATTACTGTATGGGCTGTTGCCGTTTACTCGCCATCATCAACCCATCAACTAAAAAGATTAATTAAAATGTCGAGATTTGGAATTATTTTTGAAAAAAAATAAAGTAGGTCATATGCTGTTTGATGTTCCCGATAGTAAAGTGCGCTAGACAGAGAGAGACGGTGCACACACACTCTCTCACTCTCTCTGCCTCTTGCATGCTGTTAAAGCTGTTGCAGCATTTATTGTCTTTTTATTTTAACCTTACATTTTGTTTTGTATTCGTTTTGGTGATGATTCGCACTATAGGCCTATTACATGCCTTGGATTGGTACATTTTGGTCAGAATAGATTATTTAAGCCAGCATTTTCTCGTAAAGCAGAGCAGAAGAGGAAGAAAGGAGGACCTTTGGGTTTAGTAGGAGAGGACGAGAAGGCACAAGACACCATATTAAAGACGCCTTTGAAGGCAAACAAGACTGATAAACTGAGTTTGGTTCCCCCCTTCTCTACTACTTGTAAATATTCACCGTTTTTAAAAACTAAACAATGTAATGACTAAGACCGACTGACTGGATGGCGCTAATCTGCACACACAGCTGCTTCTAAGGAGAAAAGGCAGCTGCATGAAGAGACGGGTGAGTTGGACTAGAGTTGGGTAATCTCGTCCATAAGCAGATCTTATCGTCTTCATGCCATCCTGTAGGATCGCCTATGCTCAATGCCATGAGGAGGGGTGGTACGTGGGTTCTGAAGCTGACTGATTCAGTGTAATATCTGGTGGTATTAGTAATCACTGAGGCAGAAAAAAGTCATGTTGACATTAATCAGTATTATAATGAACATAACATAAACTGTGCAAGACACATGCAGCGTGACCTTGGGGGATAAAATGCCAAGTCTGTTATCTGTGATCCATCAGCCTCATGGAGATGATGTTTTACAATTCTTCAAATTATAAACAAAGCTGAGCAGATTCCATGTTCTGTTACCATTCAGACGCTACGGGTTTGTCTCCAGCAGAATGCTGGCACGATGCACGCCACAGCGTCCTGAAATGTATGTGCGCTGGGCAATCATAAAGGCATTGGACAACAATGATAAATGCATTTTTCAGAGACGGGGACGCTCATGGCGTGTTACTGGTCTCAGCATGCTCTCCTGTGTGCCATGCCTTGCCATGGCTTAGATATAAGCATTGTCACAATGAGTAGATGTGGAGGCTACAGCTGGAGCTTCTTGTTTCTCGTGCTGAGAAAGAACACTGTCGCCCAGTCGGGAGCTGGCACGAAGCGTCAGCACAGACAGACGAGTGGCAACTACTTAACCAAAAGCTGTTAATACTCGGATTGATAAATTCCTTTGACTATTTAGGAATTACGGGCATTTTTATACATGGTCCCCCCATTTTTTAGAAGCTCAAAAGTATTTGGACACACTTACATAACTTTCTCTCTCTCTCTCTCTCTCTCTCTCTCTCAGTTCAGGCTCTTATTGGTCTTATTGGTTGATGTTTTTGGCCCCATTAGAGGTCTAGCTTCATCCCCATAGCATCAGCCCACTAGCTTCCAGTCTGTATCTTAGCCTGCTATGATTCCTCCTGATTCCTTGCTTGTTAACATCCACCTTGCTAGCCCCCAGCATGTGTACCACCCACATGCTAGTCTCCAATCTGCATCACAATCCACCAGTTACAATACTGATTCCCAGCTTGCCTGCATCTAATTTTCTGGCCTGCAGCAAGCTAGCTTTTAGCATGCCAGCCCCTAACTTTGACCCTTAATTGACTAAAAAAGTAAGGATGTTTTGGGGTTTTATGTTCTTTTTTTAGGTTGAATCCAGGGGATATTTTTCTATCAATCTGGCTTTCTATAAAACCTGCTGAAGGCATCAAGAAAAACATGGACGTCATCCCAGGGTGGAGGCTGATATGCTACAGCAACAGCAAACAAATACCATGAGGACTCAGCGGTATTATTTCCTTATCTGTGTGTGCCTATTGTGTTGGTAATACATTAACATTACAAGCCACATTTTGTACCTCGAAACCCCTAGAGAACAGAATCTACTCTGTTTATGTGTGTGGGTGTTAGTTTGTTTAGAATAGTGAATGTACTCTGTGTGTGTGTGTGTGTGTGTGTGTTTGTGCACTTACATGCTGGATTATTTCATATCTCTGGATCATAACATTAAGAGCCCTATTTAACTAGACTTAAAGAAGCCTTTTGCCTCTGGGAATATGAAGGTCTATTGAAATTGGGTCACCTATGTGGGAGCAATGTACATTTTATTTTTGAAATTGGTGCCTTACGGCCAGAGGAAAGAGAGACAAGGTGTTTTTTACTCAAACGGAAGAAAACCTACAACTACCACAATGCAGTGCACTCACACGGAAAAGAAGAGGAAAGGACAAGCTGAAGCGAGTTTTCATGGTTTGCCGGTGAAGGATATTGAGCCTTGTAAGTTGTGGCTGTGGGCTATAAAAAACTTGAAATATGAAGAAAATGCAGCTAACGAAATGGTAAAATTTCAAAGGATCTGCACTCTCCATTTCAAACCGGAAGACGTGGAACACAATGTTATGGGGAACATGGTGTCCAATGTTGCCATTACTGAAGACAGTGGAGGAAAGCTCTGAAATGAACAGCAGTTCCATCTAGAGATGTTCCGATATGGTTTTTTTCCTTCCCTATAACTATTCCGATACTCAGACTTGCATATTGGCCAATACTAAGTACAAATCCAATATCAACGCTTGAAAGAACCAACTCCTTTTTCAAGAGTAAAATATTGCTGAACGTAGACATTTTGTTAGCTCTGTCAGCCTTTCTTCTTCGTTGCTCTTAAAAATATTAGTAGTGTAAGGTCCTGAGTGCTGTTTTACGGCAGCAAAGAAAAATTTATTTCAGGTATGTAAAATCTTTTAAAGCTACCTGAGCTAATTGGAAAATAGCTGGGTACTATTTTGTGGCTAATAAATTTCATGGTATCTGATTGGTGCACAGACCAGCCTATATGCTGATACCAATACCAACACTTTTGGTAGTATTGGCAGCAATTCTCGATACTGGTATCAGTATCTGACTAACTCTAATTCCTTCGGCCTTTGACATGGACCTAGATGACAAACCAGCAGAGCCATCTAATATTATTGCACCACCTTGAACTAAAGGCACTCACCTACAGGTAAGGCTGTCACAATGTTCGACCATATATCTGTTCACATAGTAGACAACTGACCCTTCGCTAAGTTCCGCCCTTGAACACATACAGGCCAATCAGAACGTAGCATCTGCCAGTTCTGACCAGAGTCTGACAACGACATGGCTGTGCTTCATTAAAAGTCATGCAGTCTTTTCAGATTTTCTTCCTTTTCAGGCTGGTTCTGTGGATTTCGAGCTCCTCGTGGTCAAAAGTTGGGTTGGGGCACTTTTAAAAGTGATGCTCATCATTTGGTGAGGTTCGAAAAGGATATACATTTTTTTACCTTTCCATGATCAAAAGCTGATAAGTGCAATGCTACCCTCTGGGCAAAACTGGTCAGGCGTCCTCATTCTCCGTTGAACTCCACACAGTTTAACAAGCACAACTAACTTTTCATCTGCTTCTGTAACCCTTCGATAAACACTGAGGCCATGTAACATTGTAATTAGTAGATATTAGCTGGGTAATTTGAGTTACTTGCGCTAGCAAGCCTAGCCAGCAAGTCTATGCCTGGAGTCTGGAACTAGCCACTCAACAGTTTGTAACACTGGTAATGCGAACCGACAAAATAAACAATTTTTACTTTAATATACAAAGGGATGTGTAATTCCCTTGTCCTAGATGGGTCCTAATTTGTTATAAGAGTCCTTGTTTGTTTTATGAATTGAGTTAAACACGAGTTGAAGGTTGCTGCACTGTGATCTGCAGACTTTAGCATGTATCTTTACACTCATAACTCTAACCTATTTTTCGTGGCTGAGTCAGTTTGACAACCCAGATATATCATTCAGCGGCATATTGCAGACCTTCTGTCTGCTTCTGTCTGAAATCACTGTTTCATTTTTTACAAAAAAATTTGACAATATTTCTCCTGTGAGTGCAGTTAGTGACAGTGTGAGCTTTATATTAGCTCTGAAAGCTTGACAGATGTAGCAACAGTAACTAAAGAGGGCGTGGCTTAGCGAAGGGTCAGTTAGTATAGCTGCTGTTAGGAGAAATCGCTAAAATGTCAGTTTTCAGAAACTAAGTAAAGTAGCATTGTTTTTCACTTGACCATCATGTTTCAGTTTAATGGTATCCAAGTGGGTTCTCAGGGCAAAGAAAAATGTTTGCACCCAACAGCAGCGCTGTCATTAGAGATACTCCAATACCATTTGTTACTAATTCCAATACCCAAATTTGAGTACTGATCTTATCTGCACAAAAATAACAATCCCTTTAAAATGTAAGGGATAATTATAATTTAGTAAAATAAAAAAATTTAATTAGAATACTATATAACAGTAATGCAACAGCAACTTAAAACTAAAATCTGGGAAAATCTAATTCCTTACATTACACTCACTAAGCTAACTGGGACGTAGCTGGGTACTGTTTAGCAGCTAATAAATCCCATTGTATTGGATCGGTGTACAGACTGGTGCATTTGCTGATACCAGCATTTTCTGCCTTATCAAAGGCATTTTCTGATACTGGTAGCAGAAAAACTTTAGCTATCATCTCTTTCTGTGTAGGCAGGCATATAAAAAAGTACAATTAGATTCTGTAGTTCTGAGTACGCAGGCCCAAAAATGACACACAACACATAATTTTACGTAATTTGTAGAGTTTTTGGCACAGAAGAAAGCAGGAGAGCTAGGCCCACTTCAGATTCATTGTACTACACTGGCAATTTTGAAACAATACAAAGCTGGTTGCCACTCGCTCAAGTATTCCTTTAAGCTGACAGTCACTCACATGGGCACACAGGTGCAAGATAAAACCTTTCCAAAATTTACCTCAAGATTCAGTGGGGGAAGCTTCACCCATGACTTTGATGGTTTGATTTAAAAGATTAAACAAGCCTAAAAGAACCACATCAATATTAGTGGAGCAGTCTGCTTACATAACCCTGCTTGCATCTTTCTGTTTATTACTGCTGTGGCTGCATGTTGCTGCTTATTTACTGTATGTGTTTTGACAGCCCCAGAAAATCTTTTTAAAAAAATGGGTTAAATCTTGTTAAGTGTTAAAAAAAAAATCATCTTTGTAAGTGACTGTATGATGTTATGTAAACAGTGATGGTAACTGTTCTGTGGGCACACTTCAGTGCTCCTGTTAACATTTAGCCAAGGAAGTATTTTTATCACATATGACAGATGTGCTACTGACTCACCGTGTGTGTTCAGGAATACAGCAGCTTCAGTACAACACAAAGCAGCACAACCACGTCAGTTGAAAGCACACATACAGTCCCTGCATGTGGTTACTTTTACAGTCATTATAAACTAATGTCACAGCGATAATCATAACAACTAAAGCACAGGCACAGCTACAACCAGCACCATCATGAGGGGGTTGCGACCCCCTGTGCGAACTTGACATGTAAGGCCTTGCTTACTGACGTGCACACGAGGCTATTCTAATTTTCTGCACGTCTTCTTGGTGCTATGCATTCTTTCCAAATAGAATGACGGCTTCATCATGCACTCAGCTGCTGTCTGCTATCTTTCAAAGAAAAACTAGTCGCTTTACATCACAAAGACAGCCTTGCAGCACTTTATATTGGCTTATAGGCTTGAAAATACAAACTAATGCCTTTCCATTTCTTAGATGTCAAAGTTTTTCAGTAGCCTATAATCACAAAAATGTAGACTAAAAAATTCTTCCTTCTTTTTTAACTGCCTCCTTTTCTCAGCACCCAACTTGTGTCTGCGATATCATTTGCACCCATAAGTTGTGTTCACACGAGTGGGCGAGTAAATTTATTCACACAAGTGAATTACATGTAAAGTCACTGAAAAGGCACGACTAGACGGGAGTTCTTGTCGGTGAAGAGAATTGCACGTTATTCGCGACAGACACTCAAAAATAAGCTTTAAGCTTTTAAGAAGGTGGTGGAAGTCCCTAAACTGTGTGTGCCTCTGGGGAATTAGGTAGACCCAGATATGGCAGCGTCTGGATCTCCGAATGTTTTGGGCTTTCTACAGCAGGTACAAAGCATCAACCCTCCAAGTGTAGTCATGCTCAACAAAGTCTCTCCCTTCTTGTGAAAACTCGTGTCTTTATAGTTCTCGCATACACGCAAATTCACATGTGAATAAAATGCGTGAATCATTTTATTCGTGCCCAGTGTGAACACGCTGTCATGCAGCAGACTTCCCTCTACGTCTTGCTGGCAGTTAGCAGCCAGTGAGTTGAAACACCTACTACGTAATGAAGCAATATCGCAAAAGAAAAAAATAACTTGCGTGAAAAGATTTTTTGTGTTTGATTTTGATTATTTATTGACACATAGGAAGAAACAGCTTTGGTTAAGAACTAATTCAAAATAAATATATTTGCAAGATTGTGGGCCAGGTGTGAGGTCACAGAGGGCGCTGCTGCACACTTGGCGATGGCTGTGGCTATAAAGCAACACCCAGGCAACACCTAGATAGTTATTTAGCTACAGTGTTGGACAGCGAAAGGATTTTGTGCCATTGATAATAAATTTGGTGTATATATACATTATGCTACTACGCTAGCCTGGCCTTAGCCAGCTTTGCCTCTTAACGAGTTGCATTTGATGTAAAAAATCAGACAAAATTTCTCCTGGCTGAATGAAAACATTCCTTATCAAGAGGAAGGGGAGTGTGTTTGTTTAGCACACCATCTTAACAAGGTAAATTTCTTTTTTTCTCAGTCAGTTGTCTCAATGGGTGAGCTCAACTGACTCTCTACAGGAGCCACAGTCGTCTTGTCCAGCCGTCTAGCCCATGTTTACAGATTGAGATTCAGTTTAAAAGGGTGATTATTTACAGCTGGTGGTCTCAGGTAAACGAACCTTATCAGTCTCTTCTGTCTTACAGTCTTTCAGCTCATTATTCTGTGTTTTCAGGCAGTTTTTCTTAATTCAAACCCTGGAATCCTTCTTCTTTCCTCTGCTTTAGGTAAACTTTTGCTGGCTTAAATGAGATAAAATCTGCTTCTATT
>JAQLOL010014320.1:0-11766 GCA_029783665.1 Naso thynnoides
TTCCTTTATCCATAAATGATGTCCTGACCTGTTTGCAGACGTATATGTGACAATATTCAGTCTAGGCTCTTTGTAATCGACTGATTCCTGATGTCTGACTGTACTGACAGTGTTTATGTCCTTTGTACAAGCTCCATTGTACTTCTGACTATGTGGGCATAAATAAATATGTCAGATGTGTGTGTGTGTGCACATGTAACTTAGGAACCTGACATAACTTGAATATTTCTTCACATTAAATAGTCTTGAATTCACTGCAGTCGATGCCTTTTCTTACATTTCTTTAAGTGTGAGGAGTTAAAGTGGAAGTTTGGGTGACCAGGAGGCACATTGAACGGCCTGACTGAAAGCTCTGTGGCTTCATGATGTTCGTCATATCACTGATTCTCTTAAACATGCAGATAAGGGTCCTGCGCACGTCCATTTTTTCTAATACCTGCACCCGCCTTTACCTGTAAAACTCCTGTTACCTGTCAGCATGTTTAAGGCAAAGCCGCACCCGCCTAAACTCATTAATGAAAGACCAGCGACCCGACACGTACTCATGATTAAACACACACACACACACACACACACACACAGGCAGCCAACAGTCACATTGAAGTGGAAGGAGATGAAGTCCTCTCCCTCTGTGAAGGCGTAGCGGTTGCTCTGCAGAGCTCAGTGCATGTTCAGGGTTAAAACTTTCATTCTACAAACTCTATTATCACACCAGACTTCCCCCAAACATCCGCGTTAGTCCTCAACGATGTCTCATCCACAAGCTGATAATCTCCACTGGCTAATTTTGCCTTTATGATGTCCATTTTGATGTAACACTGTGAAGTACTAACGAGCAGCGGCTAGCTGTTTGTAAATGGCTTTCAAAATAAAAGTAGTAGTAATAAAAGTGGCCGTAAAATAGGTAAGTATATTGCAGATCTTTCTAATTTGTTTTCTTCTGAAAAACAAAAACATATTTTTGTCCTCACCCGCTGCCCGTCCGCATGTAGTTCATTTTTACCCGTGCCCGTATCCGTGAATTTGTTATGCATATTTTTCCACCAGTTACGCTGCCCTTTTGCCTTTTTTCTCTCAAGCAGAGATTTCACTAGTTGGATAAATATCATTACGTCACGATGCTGTAAAGTCTAAAAAAGGGACTTTTTCACAGTAGTTTTCTGAAAGCGTCTCATCTTTTCTCGCATCGTTACAGGATTCAGGGGTAAAGAGGCAGCTAACAGAATAAGTTCTGCGTGTTGATGATGTTAGGATGTTGTTAGTGCATGTGTGACGTCAATGCAAAGCCTCTGTACGTTTTTAACCACGCAGCTTCCTTCAACTTCCAGCTGTAAAATCCATTTTCAGCCCGCAGCCAGCAGGAAGCCGCTCCTCCATTAGACTTGATGAGGCAGAGAATGTGGTTGGGAAAGGATGGGCTCTGTGTGTGTGTGTGTGTGTGTGTGTGTGTGTGTGTGTGTGTGCAGGATAATGTTGACTGTATCCAAAACATGGCAACTGTGGCTTTGGTAACTTTGCTTCATGGATTTAAAAGCAGACTGTCTCTCTCTATCATTTTTTTTTTTGGTTCTGTTCATCTGAAGCCTGAATCATGGGCGGGTGCCTGACACTTTTGATGAAGAGCCACGCGAAATTTTCAGTTCATGCTTTGGCAAAAGGGTTTCAGTCATCTCCACGGTAACCAGACACTGTCCTCCAGCTAGTTTGTCAAGATACATTATGTATTTCAATCAATATAGGCCATACATCTCTCTGACAACTTTTTTTTTTTCTAATCTGGTATCTACATTTCTCCTGCAGTCTGATGATGGAGGGATTTGATGAAATAAGTGAATTTAAGGGTAAGAACTTCTAAACTTAATTTTACTGAGGCGAAACAGAAAAGGATAAATGTGAGATTCTAAAAAAACAAGTCAGTCCCCATAGAGCACCATATTAAAATGAAATTAGAAAATGTATCAGCACGAATAAGCAAGTTTACGATTTTGTTCTCCACAGTTAATTTCCCCGTCCATGATTAGAGCATGGGGTTGATTTTTAAAAAAATGAAATTAAGTATTAGAGTTATTAATAATAAAGGGGGCGTGGCTGCTCTGAGATTCAGCAGCGTCTTGCTGTCAACAGTTATTAAAGACGATATCTATCCTCCCCAGCTCCACCCTCGTGCCCAAATATGGTCACTTCTGCCTCCGAAAAAACAAGATGGTGGCGAGTGTAATCCCAAACTTGAGGCTTCAAAATGGATCCTCATGGTGGCCCCACCCACTATCTCAAATATTTTTCTATGATTTGGATTAAAGCTTCAATGATTAATGGACAAATAGAAAATTAATTGCCAAGTTTTTTCAAACAAAAAAGTCAAATTGCTGGTTTAGCCTGTAAAATATGAGCATTTTCACAGAATTTCTGAGTCATTTCTGATGACAGATGAGGAGTCTTTGTGTTTGGGCTGTTGAAGACGTCACATTGGGCTCTGAATGATAAACCGTGTAAATCAGCAGAGCAATCAGAAATGAAAATAACCGTTAGTGCGGCCCTCATTTGGATGTCTGTCAAGTGTTGATGATCTGGTCGACCGGATATGTGCAACAATTCATGTTCTCCAGAAGTGCAACATGATAAGAAGGTGTTGAGCCGCACCTAGCTGCCAAAAATAGATCATTCCTGCCGAGCGACGCTCGCTCAGAGTGTCAGGAGCCAAGATGAAGAAAATTTCATGACATAAATCAGACTTCGGTCTCTTCATCTCTCTCTGTGTGTCTCTCTCAGTCACAGGTATGATAAAAGTGTTCTCCTCTTTAGCGGAATCAAACTATTTCACTGTTGTTCTAAACATGAGCTGAGATGAGGAAACTTTGATGACACAGCACAGTAACAGTGACGCTCCTGTACTTTATCTTTTTTTTCTTTTCCAACCTCTCAATCAACCTGCACTCCTGTTTTTTGCTGGGGACTTATTTTGATGTTTTATTTCTCTTCCTCTCTTCCTCCCTCTCCTGCTCCTCCTCCTCCTTATGCTACCATCTGAGATACTGAAATATTTAACAAGGCCTGAGCTATTTCGGGAGCGCCTGCATTTCCTCTGTAGCTTAGAATCGCAGCCTAATGGCTCTGGACCTGAGGACTGAGTTAGCAGGCTCACAGCGCTGATGTGCTTTATGCATCTCTCACATCTATGGATGCTTCATGCTGAGGACGTACACGAACACACGTGCACCTCTGGCTTTCATTTAGAAGAAGTCATCCTTTTTCCCCCCCAATTATTTCCTTATATATTAATTTAAGAGATGGTTGTATTATTATGTTTTATGTTTTGTTGCCAGCTTAACTTTTTGATGAAGCATTAAGGCTCCGTGTAATAACCTGAGTTCTACAATATGAGACTTAAAGACTTTTGTGATGCTTTTAGAACTGAGATCTTGATGGGGCGCTCAGAGAGGCTCAGCTGGCAGCTTCTTATTTTTAGCTGACTGTTAAAAAGACAAATGCTGCGGGCAAATCAGCTGTCGCTAATAAATGATTCAATAATTCTGGCAGTAACTTGAAGACGCGCCAAAATGAACTTTTGAGTTTTTCCTAAAACATCACTTTCATCCTAGAAATAATCTCTAATAAATGTTTCTTTTTCCCTCTGTGTCATTCCGTACAGCTACATGTATGAAAGCCCGTTTTCAATTCTTCTTATTATTCTTCTTCTTCTTTTTATTATTAGTCAGTAAGTTAAAGCTTTGAACATGAACAGGACGCCTGTGAATGTCACTGTCAGGAAAAAGATCCTGGAGCTTTTAAATAAACCAGACACCAAATGCAAACAATATCTTTTATTTATTCCTTAAATGAAGCGCTGCGTGTTTAAACACAGAGCGAGCTTAGAGGAGCTATCAACACATTCTTCTTTCTTGAATTACTCGATGCTCTTTGGTTCCCTCAAACGGGGTGAAATAAATCAGTGAGAAATGTGCAAATATTTTCTAATCCTGTGCTGACGGGAGCTGAGAGGAAATATGGAGCAGGATTACAACTGATGAGTCACAACGCTGACCGAGCACAATGACTCATCAGCTCTGCTAATGCCGCGTCCGACAGATTATGTCATGAAATCAAAACAAACATGTGGATGCTCTCTTTGAAAGTTATTAGCACAAGTCATGTAAATAGCTTCCTAAATCCACAGCCTGCACATGAGTTAATGAAATGCAGACGTGAGACAAATGATGTAATATACAGATAAATATGAAGCTCTGATGTAAACGAGATAACGGCCTGAAGATATCAGTCGCACAGTCGCAGCTCTTTGAACTTCAGTATTTACAACAGCGTCCAATTAGTTTTTCAAATAAATTAATTAAAACTGAAGACCATCATTCAGCTGAGCCAGCAGGTCCTAATACAATCATTTAATACAGTCATTTCATTTTATTATGAGTATCTGTTACTGATTTATGTGGCCATGAAACTTGTTGTGTGAAATGTTAACAAGTAAACTATAAAGTCACAATATGGAAGATTTTCATTTTCTTCTCTCTCTGTGTCTGTGGCGACATTGTGTTTGCCCTGCGCTAGGGTCGGGCGGGTGTGACACTTAGCCGGTTTGATGCGTCTCACGCCTTAGCCGACTGAACTGAGTGACGCAAGATGTTTGTGTCGCGGCAGCCAATCAGCGTTGGCATTCTCCCCAACGTCACCGACGTCTGGACACTGAGACCAAAACATTTCTGTGTGTGAGTACCACAGAACTGTGATTACATGAACTTACACTGCGGGACGTGACGAACACAGACACGACGTTGTTGAGTTTTTCAACGTTTTCTGAGACGTTCCCAACTGATGCAGAGCAGAAATGAGGATTATATGAGGCTACTAGCTAAGCTAACATCTCAGCTGTGGCCGTGCGACACATTAACAGAGCCCGGCTTTATTTTATAAACACAGGCACGACGTGCTTAAGCTTTCCAATGTTTCTGAAACTCCCACAACCGATACAGTGCTGACGTGATGATTATATGAGTAGCTAATGACAGAAAACTCTCCTTCTTCCTCATGCTAACAGCTAAGCTAAGCTAACGTGTCTTGTTAATTGTACATGGTGCTGTGCAGCAGCAGCAGCAGCAGCAGCTGAGCTTCAAACTGAACAGCGCGCTGGCTGTCATTCATTTTTGTTTGTAGCCTAAACAAACCTCGTAATGCCCGGTCTTGTTGCTTGTTGTCAATGCAACACGAGTCAGATTTCTGTGTTTTCGTCGGACCGGTGGGTGTCAGTACACGTTGCTGCTGATGTTTGCTTTCAGTTTGTCAGGATCTTTCATACTGACAAGTGCCAGTTTAGCTGATCTGCATAAAATTGAACCGCTTTAAGCCTGTACACCGGACCGGTAAGGTCGGACACCGACCCAAGCCTGCCCTGCATAGTTTTGATTTATGCTTCAGTGTCGAATCCGTGTAGCCGTGTGCCCGACCCAAAAATGTGACTACACGTTGCAGCGATGCGGACGTCGTTAAAATCTTTAAATGCCTGTTTGTTCTCAACACATTTCTTAAAGCACATCAGGTCTTGTCAGGCTTTGGAGTTGGACCGTTGGGCAGTTCAGAGATAAAGTTACATTGCAAACAAATGTATTGTTTTGCAGATTTATCCCAATACTCAATCTTTATACCACCAGTCTGCGAAGCCCTCCTCTGAACCTTTTTCGTCTATGTATTAAACTGTATCGCCTCCACTGCTGCTCAAGTTTGGTTCCACCACAACACTGAAGTGTTCGTTTAATATTTGACAGAATTGTCGTCATGTTCCTCTCTGTTTCCATCTTCAGTCCGATATTTCCTTCACTCTTCTCTCTTCACATTTAGGGCCAAACACCAAGTATGTGTTGACTTTTTTCCTTTGGGTCTCTCTGAGAAGACTTTTCAGGGACAGAAAAAGAGGCAACAATAATAATAACTATCATGTCCAAAACTGTGCAAAGAGGCCGCAGGTAGCAGAGCATATCGACACACTGTAAATAGCATCTTTGTGTCAGTGTGAGCAGCAGCTGATCCAGCTGTCAGTCAAACTGACTGACAGCAGCTTTGTGTCTTTGTCTCTCAAAATTAAAGTTCAGAGCACAGCCTCCTTTCTCTCTCTCCTCCTCCCTTGTTCTTCTATCCGTCTTTTTTTGTCTTTTCTCCCTGTCTGGCAGTTGCTCTCGTCTTATTTTTCTCTCCTTCATCTTGATTTGTATTCCACACAAATGCTCGATCCTGTCTGTCATTAGGCCCGCAGCCCAGTCAGGGAGGCAGGTTGGGAGGGAGGGAGCCCCGGGCTGTTCGATTAATGCTTGCTTATAATAACGAGGATTATGAGAGGCTCATAAATGAGATTGGAAAAACAGATATAGCCCGATGTGGCTCAGTGTGTGTGTGTGTGTGTGTGTGTTTGTTTGATTTGCAGGTTGCACAGATTTAGATTCATGGCATGAATAGATGAGTCTTCATGTGTGAGCGAGGGAATTATGTTTATTTTAAATAAGTCTGCAGCTCGCCTTGTTTGTTTGTGTGCTTCAGCTTGCGCATTCGGATATTTGAGTAATGAAAATTCAGGAGTAAGAACACACAGGAAGAGAAACGGCCCGAGGTTGCTTCTATATTTGCTCTAAGACGACACTCGCTGTTTACTCAACTTAGACAAACTTATTGGCTGCGCCGCGAAGGATTTCTCATCCGTCTATGGAACAGAGCATCAAGAGTGAAGCTGATCTGTTTGGTTTGAAAAGAAACCCGGTTTCAACTCGATGGTCTCGTCGTTGTCTTCGCATCACACGGGGCTGTTAAGTGACTACGATGTGAAGCCGTTCGTGGCAGAATTTACTTAAAGTGGAGCAATCACAAAATGAAAACACAACTGCAAAAAGTAAAGACTAACAAATCACAAAACACGACTGCAAATAGGAAAATGGTACCACAAAAGAAAAACACAACAGCAAAAACAACAACAAAAGAAAATAAAATGCAAAAGAGAAAACAAATTGACAAAAAAAAAAACAATAAAAAACACAACTACAACAGGGGAAAATTTGTTTTTTTATTAATTATTGAAAGCTAAACTGCACACTTGCCTGGTCATTAATTCAATATTTTTGTAGTGTTTCATCTTCTTGTTGTTGTGTTTTTCTTTTGCAGTTGTGTTTTTCTTTTCATTGCTGTGTTTTTTTTTCTTTTTGTCATTGTGTTTTTTTCTCTTTATGATCTTTTCTTTTGTTTTTGTGGTTGTGTTTTTTCCTTTTGCAGTTGTGTTTTCTATTTGCGATTTATTTTTTATTTTTTTTTGGTGATTTGTTGTTGTGCTTTACTTTTTGCAGTTGTGGTTGTATTTTGTGGTCGTGACTGACAGTTGAGGGCCACCAAAAATGTTGGACACTCATAGCAATGTCTCCACCTGACGAAGTACAGAGACCAACACAGGGGTGAAGGTCGGGGTGGAGCAGCAGAATAATGACGGATATACGCAGGTGTACGGAGTACACCTAGGTATTTTTCAGTCTGCACTGAGTTTACCCCTCTGAGTCTATCTGTGACAGATCAGCTAATGCAAGAGACTGTTTACAAAAGAAACCACTGGCCTACTTGGAAGTTTTTTTGTTTTTTGTTTTATTTTTCATGTGTGGATAGACTGAGGAATAAAGAATACTTCACTCAAAATGCCTGATTATGTAGTTGTTTTAGGGTGAGACAACTAAAATCTGCACCTGTTTAAAAAGGATGCTTATCCTTTGCTGAACAGGCCACTTATAAAAAAACAAAACAAAAACAAAAACTGGGGTCATAAATCAAAAGTCTATCCACTTCTCCAGGCGCAGCTACCCGGGTTCATGTGCATGAAAGCAGAAGTCAAAGATCTTTACTGGACTGAAACAAGTCGTGTTGTAGCCTGAATGTAAACAGATTGTTTTAGAATATTACCCACATGTCAGAAAGGCTCCGCATGTTGCAAACAGACGTGAAGCGCTTTAAAAAGTGATGCCAAGCGATCCTGGCGAAGCGTCGTCACGTGACCAGTTGAGAGCGAGAACGTCGGTTAAATGACCCAACAGGGAGGAAACAGTTTGTCTTCCTGCTGCCTGCATCGACACAAAACCTGGAAAATAAAAAAATGTAAAAAAAAAAAAGAGCAGCATCTCTGTGAGCCTCCGTGTTTCCTGCAGGCTTTCTGCATTGAGGGACTGAGAGTCAGCACATATGCTCTCTATCCTCGGAGTTTGCATTTATAAGCTGCTTTCTCTCTGACTTTCATCTCCTCTTTCTCCTCTGTCTTTTCCTCGTGTTTGTCTTTTTTTTTTTTCTTTTTTCTCTTTGACCTCATTTTTGAAAAATCCTTTTTAAAAATTCTCTGAATGTTTTTTTTTCCTCTCTCACAGTTTTTTTTTTTCCTTTCAGAGCAGTCAGGCTTGAAGCAGATCTGTCTCAGTAATTCCTACATATTCCAGCCTCAACTTACATCCAGCTCTCAACTGCAGATATTTACAGTCTTCAGCACACACACACACACACACACACACACTCACATCTGTCACTTAACAAAAGGTTTTCGATACAAAGCAGTGATGACAATTTTGTGAGAATCTGACATTATGTTCGTGTCATCAAATCAATAACCTTCGGAGTAATTTGCCCCTCGGTTGATTTAATTTCTCTACTTGTAATAATAATGAACCATAACTAACAGAACTTATTGTAGCTGGAGATGAAACAAGGCTGCAAGGCGTTGCCGTGATACAGCAGATAAAGACGAATGTTTGACTGGAGAAAGCATATTTGTAAAAGCACTTCCATTTACCTGAGTCTCTCCGTCTCTCAGCTGTCAGAACGCGTCTTCTAACTGCTGCTCACTTTGTATTATTGTTTTGGGTTTTTTTTAACAACCAGTACAAAGCTCAGAGCGAATGTTATCTTTTTTTCATTTTAAAACTATAAGGAGAGAAAAAAAAAAAGCCTTAAATTTTTTACAGCATTCCCTTGAATAAAACCGAACACTGAAGCACTTTATTCTGGTGTTTGTTGGTGCTTCTTTGTGTCATTTAACAACATATTTGTTTACAATCAAACAGCCAGGAAGCTGTTTGTGTGACAGTGATGACTAAAAACGTCTTTCGTAACGATGAAGTGAAGGAACTTAAATTGGCTGCAGACATCCCAGCATCCCTTAATGGTGATTACGGGTGTGTGTGTGTGTGTGTGTGTGTGTGTGTGTGTGTGTGTGTACACACAGTGTAACACAGTGGGAAGAATGGGCTCACACAGCAAGGGACACAATTCCATACCACTGGACAGAAACAAGGCTGAGTAAATTCCCAGAAGCACTGTGTGTGTGTGTGTGTGTGTGTGTGGTTGTGTGTGTGTATTTGTGTGTGTGTGTGTGTGTGAGAGAGAGGGAGAGAGAGAGGTTGTGTCTGCAAATATGCACATTTTGCATTTAAATGTGTGCATGCATAAATGTATATAAATGCATGTTTGCCTGTTTTTGTGTGTGTGTGTGTGTACACTGCTTTCTTACGTGTGTGTGTATGTGTGTGTACACCGCTTTCTTATGTGTGTGTGTGTGTGTGTGTGTGTTAGAGTATGTAGGAGTGTTTGTATCACAGATCTATAACCTGAACTGAGAGCACCTTCCTGTTAAAAGGTATCGATCGGATCATCCTTCTCTCCTCCCTCCGTTCCATCTCAGCCTCTCTCTCCCATCCTCCCCCTCTTTAAGCTCATGTCTCTCGCCCTCCCTCTCTCTTGGGTGGTCTCGGGTTCTCTCAATCCTTTCTGTATGGAGACAGAGAGATGGACGGAGGGAGACGAGGATCATATGACCCACCAGGCGACGCAGTTATCGAGGAAAGGCGGGAGCTGAAAGCCGGGTCATATGACCGAGTAAAGAGCATCTGGAGCTAAAGGACAAAAAACAGACAGCGAGGAGGGAAGAGAACAGATGGATGGAGATAAAAAATGAAGCAGAAGGAGAGAAAAGAATCGAGTGAGGCCAAAGTTAGGCAGTTATATGAAAGAAGAGATGGGACGTGAACGTTGTACAAGAGGAGACTGAGGGGGTGGATGATGGGAACTGACAGAAGGATGCGGGTGCTAATGGGAGTAATTTAACACTTCAGCTCAGGTGGGGGTCAGGAGGGACCCTGCAGTCGTCCTTCACTTGTGAGGTCACACATGACTGACAATCGACCTGGACATGACTTTAAACACTGTGCGCTAGAACGCAGCCTTTAAACTCAGACTGAAGGAACGGTTTACGTATCTCTAGTCTCAAAGCAGCCGCTATGAACACTGAATTTTTCATGCAGCAATTTGCATGCCAATAGTATTTTTCGAACTGCTGATTGGTCGTGAGTATTTTCACACATTAATATAATGCTTTTTTTTAAATATAATGCTTTTAATTTTGAGCTTTGCACCGCGAGCGAAGGCATCCACTGATCACAGTGTGGAGCCGAGACTCAGACCCTGTTTAGGCGGCGCAAGTTTGCACATCAAACGAAACACTTTTACGCGACAGCAGCGTGCTGGCACCTCTGAAACCGCACACGTTTTCAAACTGCAACCTTCTGTCCAGCTGTGTTAACTGGCAAACTGCAGAGAATGTGAACCTGGTGACTACGCCAGTGTTAATGCTGGTGCAACTCGATGCGTACCCGCAACCAAACTCTGATTAAACGAAGGCAGGTCGTACATGTCGAAAGTCTATTGAGGCGAATTCAAGTGTTTGAAGCATAATTTTAGAAGTCAAACTACGTCTGAATAAACTACTGAATATTTTTAATTTGTGGCTGCTTAGAGCTTTGCAGCAACAGGAAGTAAGCAACTTGGCAGCTCTGACCGTTTGTCATTACAAAGTTACACAGCCGACTGCTGGCCTGACACGCATACTACAGTGCTTTTGGTTGTTGGTGTAAACACACAAGCACAAAAAAAAAGACTTTTTTTTAGCAAGGCTGCTCTTAAATGTGGCCTCAGCTGTGCACAGCAAGCCGAGTTTCACGTTGAGGCTAGATGAGGAGGATGTTTGTCTTTTCGGAGTGAGCTGTAAAACTTTCGCAAATCGGCATTTGCGTTGTTCGCATCTGAACAATTTGCGTTTTCTTGTTGTTTATTCATTATTCGCACCCGTTGTGTGAAAGTCTTCAGAGTGAAAACTGAGAGATCCTCCAAATGAGCTCTCACTGTTAAGTGTCACATTATTAATAGGTACTGATATTCTCAACCAATAATGAGAAATTTATATTATGGACAGTTTATCAGCAGGCGTTTTATTATATCCTCTCATTTTGTCAGTCAAGGTAACACAGCTCATGTGAGTGTTTCTCCAAGTTACGATCTTTTCAACGCAAAATTCCCTCGTGGTCTTTTTTTCGCTCTGCATTGAAACAATGCTGGACATTAAAAAAAGGACTTCGTATTAAAACAACTGTGGATTTCAATGATTTTTAATTGAAAGATGCTGAAAACACTGATCACGTCCTCGTTTATTTCCCTAATTTCCTTTGGAATGACTCTTTAGATGTCTTATTTTCTTTGACTAACGGCTCAAACACCCAAAAAGATTTTGTTAAATGTCACTGAATAAATATATAGATTAAAAATATCAACATCTGAGAGGCAGCACACGCACACACACACACACACACACACACACACACACACAAAGGCACGCACGCATGCACAAAACCCACATTCACACACACCCTTGCTTCCTTGCCTCTTTGATTTTCTTTAGTTTAAAACACTAGCGAAATT
>JAQLOL010014321.1:0-11765 GCA_029783665.1 Naso thynnoides
CCTTGGCAGCGGCGCCAAACAAAAGACAGTGTGTGTGTGTGTGTGTGTGTGTGTGTGTGTGTGTGTGTCAGGTGTTTGAGTTTCTTATCCGCCTGCATTCGGCCGACTCATCAGACGAGGAGGAGGTTTTCCCATTTATCCGTACGCTGCTCCACTTTGATACCCGGGAGTTTCTCAACGTCCTCGCCATGGTGAGATTCAGTTGTGTCAAACCGTCAACCGGCCAAAGAGTTTTTTTCCACTACACGTGACGTCTCCAGCTTCATTATATCACTTGAGCACCTGTGCATTGCAGGAGGCTCGTGTTTCATTACCATAATACCGCTGGTCTCCCAAGCTTGTGTTTTCCAAAATGGGGAGATATGACAGTAAAAGTTGTGTATTAAATATCTTAATTCATATTGAAATAGTTTGCAAACCAGTTTAGGGAAACACTGGTTTTATTGTGTATGTGCCTGTTATGAGTTTGTTATTATTTGGATGCAGTGCCATGTTTGGTCATGGGGTGGCGCTCCTTGTTTATATTGAACTGAACAACAGTGACTCTCTCTAATGTGGGTCATGTCTGTTTTATTGATTCTACATGTTTGATTCACAGCCAGTTATTTCTGGCATCCACATGTGATTTCATCCGTCTTCCATCATTAAAAGTCTAAAGTGACTTCACTCAGTGAACTGACATGTCAGAGCTTTGCTTTCATACGGTTGTTTCCTGTTATTTAATAATCGTTTCTCTTGGTTCCTTTGTTTTTTCTTTCTTCTAGACATTTGAAGACTTTAAGAATGACAAACAGGCCCTTGAGTACCAACAGAGAATAGTGGACATCTTACTGCAGGTAAAATCACAACAGTTGTTACTCTGTGTGTGCTGATGTTTGATAGTAAACACAGAGTGGAGCATAGAGAGAGTTTTTTTTTTCAGATCACACTGTTAGAACCCCCTTCCCTCAGACTCGTTACACCGGGAGCCAAACATTACCAAAAGAGGCAGGATTTACCTCAAAACTTAAAGTTATTTATCAACACAATGAACGAATAACTCAGATTACAAGTGAACGATCATGTAAGGAAAACAAGGAACTGTTGGTCGGCCAAAATAAAAAAAAGAAGGGCAGAGAACCGGGCCAACCCAAATAGGGCCGTCAGATCGGGTTCCAACTCTCTACCCTAGCAAAACAAACAAAACCAACTAAACCCTGAAAACACAGACAAGAGCTGCAAAAGCAGGACTACTGAACCCGTAAGAAAACTCAAAAAGAAACGTAGAAGACGGCACTCTGGAGCCGCCGCCTTTAGGAGAAGTGTGAGGCGTGTGGAAGAGAGAGAGACTTTCAGCCCATCCCCTCTTTTATTCAGCCGTCGCTCCTCTGACGAGGCACACCTGAAGGAGAGCAGAGAGACCTGAGTTCACACGGCCAGCAGGGGACAGAGCATGCTGCAACATAACACACACACACACACACACATAGTGAACTAAATCCAGCACAAACCATCTCTCGGTTGTGGCTCTGTGACGCAGCAAACAAACACCAAACACGGTGGTCATCTCATGCAGCTTAAGCAAAGATATCTAAAAAACCAAAACACAATATCCCTGAATTTTCCAAACTATTTACAGCATTTAGTTCAGTTTGGTTTAGTAAAGTAGGGACGGAGCAAATTAATAAAACATGATTAGAAATGAGTTTAAAAAGAGTCAGAGTCCCCTGGCCTTGGTGTCGGAGAGGCGTGTGTGAAGGTAAATCACATTTTCAGAAATCACGAGCAGAGCGCATGTGCAAATGAGATCTGAGCGTACGAACATATAAGCTAATGCAAATATTTATGCATACTGTATCACATACAATACCACTGTTAAAGTGACTGAAAATCCTCCAACAACAAATAAGAAATATTCAGATTTTTGGATTTAAGTCATTTGAAGTACCCGAGGAAATTATGTCCAATAAGAATAAATTGTGCATTTCTTGTATTAGGCTTTTTTTTCTTTGTGTTATACTTTTCTTCGGCTCCGTTTGTTTTAAGCTTATACTAAATAATCATTTCTTAATGTGATTATGTACATAAGCTTATGTGTTTCTCTGGAAAATGTATGTAACACTTAAAAAGCTGATCAATAAGAATGAAAACAGACAGCGGTGTGTGGTCGTCTGTTGTAGTATTTTTTTTGTTTGTTTGTTTTTTTTCCCAATTTGATTCCAGTCAAAAGAGGTTTGACACGAATAAAAGTGGCTTTTATCTCTCAAAAACAGCTCACAGTAACAGCAGTATATGAATAAGAGCCAATTAGAAAAGACGGTAAGATAACCGGTGACGTAGTGACACTACAGCGATTGTTCTGCCCACTTCCTGTCTAAAAGAAAAAACGCTCGTGAGCGAGCAGGAGAGCCGTGACAGTAGTTGTTTAGATTCTGCGTGCGCTCTAAACATGGTTCTCTCCTCTCAGGCTGAAATGTTGCTCTTGTGAGCAGAGAAATTCTGGGTGCGCGAGTGTTTTTGCACGCACGCCTTCATACTTCAGGTCACCTGCACGTCAAAACAGGAAAGAGTCGTGTTATCATGTCTCTGTCGTTCTGGTCTGAAATAACTGATCAGATGCAATAAACATCATTCACTATTTGTACAGTTTTTATTTTTTGTGTCTTTGTCTCCTCTTTCATCTTGAATTTATCCTCCTGGTCTCATAGGTTATGGTCGACAACCCCGACTTTACTCCCTCCCAGGTGGGCGGGCTCTTCACTTTTCTGGCTCGTCAGTTGGCAAAACCAGACAACACGCTTTTTGTGAACAGGAAACTCTTTGATCAGGTAAACTGTCAGATGCTAATTTATTCTAATTGTCCTTCTCTCTTGCCCCCTTTTCACCAAAGTAGCTCTGGTTGTTGAACTGGTTGTTCTGGGTACAAGTTGGGACCTCAGTTCTAACTCGTAAAGCTGCGTTAACAGTAGTTCTGAACAGAACCGTTGTAACTAAATATGTGTCGTCAATAGAGGGCATTCAAGGGGAGCAACAGAAGTGAACACTAGTAGCAAGATGGTGGAACTCAGCGATTATCTCCCCGAGCAACCGTTTTGTAAATACAAATATATATTTTTATTTGAAAAACAAGTTCTCACTTCTTCAGTCTTGCTTTCTCCACCCTCTGTTTCCAACCTGTGGATTAAGAAACGCACAGCGCTGTTCTCAAGGAGCACCTGCAAGTTTTTGGACCAAGCTTGGGGCTGATTTTCCAGTTTCCAAAACTAGTTATCTTTGGACAAAATGTTCTGAACAGTTTGAAATTATGTGCACAAACAGGAACAGAACCAGGCGATGGAAGAAAGAGGGTATGTGATACTGATTCAAAGGAACCAAACTGCTCCGCCATGTTCTCTGCTCCTTTTTTCTGAAACCCCGATATGACTGCGATCAGCCTGTGAAACGTTTCCCACAGCAGACGTTTATAGAAATTTTTACAGAGGTTACTAAATCCTAATTAAATACTTTCATGTTTGATGGTTTATCACTTATTTAATCTTTTTTTATTTAACCTGGTCAGCTGTAAAAATAAAGGCTGTGTAGTTTATTTTTGGGTTATACCCCCACCCCACCCTGTGGGCCGTGTTATCCCCAGGAAATCTACATTTCTGGATCACTCAGGATCATTCAGCCACAAGCTAACTTGTTGCAGGAGGGTTATTACACCCCCACTCCCCCGCACCGCAGCTCTGTATTTTTGTTTAGGTTTTTTCTGTAATGGCCCTTATATCAGAATTTTATCAGAATTTTTATAATCTTGAAGTTACACCCAATGTCAAAAAAGATACAACTGAAATGACCTTGATAATTCAGTGGCCTTGCTCCATAGTACAGGCCTGTGAAGAGTTACACAGCTTTGTTTGATTTATTGCATGAGAAGTCAGATTTAGTGGTAGGAGGAGGATCACTGGAAGAAGAAGAAGAAGAAGAACAAAACATGGTTTACATGATCTTTGCTTTTATGCAGTTTTTGGTAGGAAATCTTACACTGGGATAGCTCAAAGAATAGTTTGAGCTTCTCAGTATATTTGAGGTCTGGCTCTCAGGTTAACATTCTGAAGATAACTCACCACACAAGATTCCTGTCTCATTCGTTGTTGTGTTACATCAGTACATCATTTCAGGTTGAATAAGCAACAGCTGCCACACAGCTCCACTCCACTTTGCTTTCATCTTTCTGTTTTTTCTAGGTTCTGGAGTTCCTGTGTTGCCCAGACGATGACTCCCGACACACCGAGAGGCAGCAGGTGTGTGTGTGTGTGTGTGTGTACTGTGTGCTGTTTTTTTGTTACTCATTTAGGACCTGTCCTGGCATAAACACTAACCGTATGAGGACCAGCAGTCCTCATGGGGACCAAAAACTGATCCTAATACGGCATGAGTTGATTTCTAAGGGGTACAGTGTGAACTGAGGGTAGTGTAAGGTTTGGGTTAGTCTGAACAAGAATATCTGCACAAATTTGTGTGTGTGTGTGTGTGTGTGTGTACATACATGTAGAGAGAGATAGATAGATACTATCATATCTGCAGTCTGTGAGTGCTGATTATTACATCGAGTCATGTCACTGGTCTTTTTCAGGTTCTGCTGGAACTAATTCAGGTCGGCGGTGTCGTCCAGTTTAATGAAGAGAGGCTGCTGGCTTTAGCAGAGAAGGCCAAGTTGTGAGTAGCTAACCCAGCACTTTATTTATATTATAATTTTTTATCAATATTTTTGATCGATACATGCAACCCGAATACACTTCAGTTTTCTAACAAACACTTCCTTTTTTGTCTCGCCAATGCTGAGGTGGGTTGGTGACACATAGGAGTTACACATTCCATGTGTCTATGTTTTTAACCAATCACATTGCATCGGCAGGTCAGGTGGAAAATGCTGAAGTTTGTAACTAGTCAAATAGCATTATGCTGATCAGCCCGTAGTCATTTTTAATGAGTTTAATGTTTAATGTTCTGCTGCATCAAGCTTGAAATTTAAAAACTGGAGGCACTGAGAGTACAAGTAAATATGTGACATATGAATTTGCAAAATTTTCCACAAGCATTCCGCTCTGTTTGCATCGTTTGCATTTAAGTGTTACCTTTGCCAGTGATATTTTTAAAAATTCTTCTGAAGCAGAAGTGCGCGGCATGATCGGTTTGTTTTTAGAAGAGTCGCACGACGCACCAAATGCTCCCTTTTATGAGAATGTGCACATGACCTGAAGAAGAGAGCGCGGGTTAACAAATTAAGTCGATAACCTCCGTCGTGATAACCGTTATTTCTGACTGGGGCTTTAGGTGTTTTTTGTTCGAGCCAGCTCACGTAAAGAGAGCCTGGCTTTGCTGAACTTGTAGTGTGCCCTCTCCTCTTCTTCCTGAAGTCCTGTGTTCTGTCGGCTGGGATGTTGAGGTGGAATCAGGTCTCTGAAAAGTCACAACAGCCTCTGATTTCCTGCTGCCTGACCAGCAGGAGTCCAATTAAATTAACCGCTGACCAGATGTTAGACGAGAGCAGTTCTGATTATCCCGGCTCTCTTTCTTCTCCTTGAGCAGTTCGGACGGTCTTGCTCTGCGGTCGGTGGTGCTGTGATCATCTGAGAAATCTGCTGCTCTTAATCCAAACGGTGCACTTCCTTTTCCGATGTAAATGGGTGTATTTCTCTCAGCGATAATTTGTGGTTTGGCAATAAAGCAGGATAAACAGCTGAACAAAACAGACAAAAGTTTGGGTTTGTTTTTTTTTAAGTTTCAAGAAGTTACCAGCTGATGCCTCTGTGTACATCACTGTTGCCATGGTAATTATAATTATGACTTCAAACTGCATATTTATTCAAAGAGTTCAACTGTGTGTGTGTAACAAGAGCTGTATAACTCATCTTCGTCTCCTTTAGACCGTGATCTTAAAAATTGTGAGTTAAAACAGTATCTTATGTGTCTCCTCTTCTTCAGCTACCAAATCTGTGAATTTCTTTATGAGAAGAAACATCTGTACGACAGGATCATTGACTGCTACCTTAGAGACCCCCTCAGAAAGGTAACTCACGTTTTAGATTTATTAAACCATAAATGTATTTAGTTGATATGGGGCAGCTATGATTCAGAACGAAGAGCAGATGATCTGCTGATAAGAGGGCGTGAGTGGATCCCGACCCTCTGTCTGTCCTCATTCCCACGTCAGGATCAAAGAGGAAGTGGACTGGTCTGCCTGTGAACAGATGATCTGCTGTTGTAACCTAGGTGAAAGGACAAGAAAAGGAAAACATAAATGTTCTTAATATGTGCTACATTTGACTGCCTGTGTTTGGCTTTATAGGCTGAGCGAAGCAGCTGGTTAACTTTGGTTCATCTCAGTCAGAACAGGTGACCTTGTTACGTGTCAGCCTGTTGTTTTCTGCTTTTTGAGGAATGGAGAAGGACTGTGAAAATGTTTTAGTCTTGTTGACAATTGCAACTGAATTGACAGTTTCAAATATTGTGTGTGTGTGTGTGTGTGTGTGTGTGTGTGTGTGTGTTTGTTTGTTTCAGCTGGAGATCTTCAGTTACATCAGCAATCTGCTGTCAATGCCTGGATACAGCAACGAGGAGAAGCAAACGGTCAAGGAAAAGTCGCTGCAGAACATTGTGGTCAGCACATACACACACGTGGCCTTTGGGAGTGACTGCTTTTTGTAAAATCAGCTCTTCGTCTTTGCAATTTAGCATTTAATGAATATTATCGTGTTTAATCCCACAGTGTCAAAGTATTGTGTTTACAGACAGAGGAAGTTGCGTTGCTGGTTGGTCACAATGAACGAGCACGTGTTTTACTTTCAGTTGGATTTAACAAATGCGAGCACACAGATGTTGGAAGACGTTTTCTCCGAGTGTGTTTGTGTTAGTATAAAAATTCTGACACATTTTTGTAGGAACTGGTGACCCTTGACCCAAGTAAATCAGCTGAGTTAGTGCTTTTCCACTTGACTGATGAGGTGCAGCAAATCATCTCAGAGCTTCAGGTAAGGTTAAAATAAATAATGTTGTAATATATCTTCTTTTTCTGCACCAGCAGTCTGGCTATCGGTTTAGACTACCAACTGGAAAGTAACACAAATATATTCTGTAACAAGTATGTACATTAAACTACTGAGGAAGTAATGTGGTACCCAATCATCATCAAGCAGGAGGCACCACCTTAAAGGTAAAGTCAGGGGACCAAAGTTTCCTGTGTCCTGGACTCCGCAGACTGCAACGTAACTGGTGGCAGCTTTGCTTTAAAAGTCTGACACTGGTAACTGGCAGGAAGATCATCTTCTGCTACAGTCTATGCTGAGTACCTGCTTATACACGCCACCGTTGTACACGAAGGATTGTATGTAAAGGATCTCTCTGTCTGTCTCTCTCTCTGTCTAGGATGACGAACTACTTTTCAAGTTCCTCAGCTGTCTCCTGGAGCCACGGTACGATGGAAGCCTGTTCTACTGCAAGCTTTAATATCTTCTGTTTTTCTCTTAGTTTACGTCCTGTTCCCGTTTTTTTTTTTCTTTTCCTTCTCACCTCACCTTTCATCTGCTCTGACTTTCAGGGAAGGTCATTATTCTGGGATGGTCCTCCCACAGGAACATGAGCTCCATGAACATCTGCTAGATTTAATGTGCCGCTTCGCTCCCCAACATGTGCTGAGCTTCCTCCAGACCTCCGAACACTACAGGATGGAGAAGGCCATACAAGTAAGGACGCTATACTTTGATTATGTTTGTGTATCTGCACAAAGTTGTTCCATTAACAACTCAATGTAAAGTCCATATTGCTGTAATATCAGAAATAGTTTTCCATATGGCTGGAGTGATGAGTTGAAAAGCACTCTCAACACACAGTTACACCATCACAACCTTTTAACATTCACATGTTAACAGTTTCATTGTCCACGTTTACCTACAGATTTGACTTTTCAGCTGAAAACAATGCTGTGATTGGGCCCAGCCTCACATGTGTCATCCAAATGTGACATTACTGAGCCAGCTTTACATCCGTCACTCTCAACAACCTCTGTTGTTCTAAGAAACTCATCACAGGTCTTGTCACCTTCATGTGATGACATATGTAATTCCTATGAAGTCACAAAATTCTAAATTCACTCTTCAAACATTATATAAATTTTCAAATAGGGTTCATAATGATGAAATGATAAATGACATGTTTATGCATCTGCATCAGCGACAGTCATGGCAGGAGGTATTAGCCTCTGGGTTGTCTGTACGTCTGTTCGGACATATGTCCCATTTTTTAAAATATTGAACTCTTTTGAGAGAGGTTCATAAGATGAGATAACATTATCCCTTTTTAGTCCAACTATGGGAATATATATATATCTGTGTGTGTGTGTGTGTGTGTGTGTGTGTACGTGTATATATATGGAAATGAGAAATAGGAAGTGATATGAATGCGTTTGGGGAAATAACAGAAGGGAAAAGCAAAAGGGACAATAATACATAAATACCTAAATAAATAAACAGACTTCAAAAAAATTGAAATGGAAAACAATATTGAAAATTAAATGAACGGAGGAATTTTCATGCAAAGTGAAAATAATACATAAGAGAATGAGTAAATATATTTTTTAAAATGAATCAATTAATAGCTAAAACAGAAAATTAAATGGAAAAACAAGTAAATTTTGGCATTTTTTGTGTATTTTTTATTTGTTTTTGTTTATTTATTTTTGATTCTGACAGTTTCAGTCCTCCCTACCTTATGTGTACTGGAATCAGTTTATGTTCTCCTGCAGTGATGACTGCTGTGGTGAGACCAGGTGGGACTAACTGACCTGCATCGATGAGTCTGTGTGCTGAATTCTCCTCTTCCTCTTTTCCTTCAGGTAACTGAGAAGTACCACCACAACGAGGCTATAGCTTATCTGCTGGAGAAGAAGGGAGATGTTCAGGGAGCTTTTACCGTCTTGTTAGAGGTAACTACAAAACGCCCACACAGTAATCATTTATTATTTTAAATAATGATCATTTGTCATCGGTCAGTATGACACAAGAGGAAGGGCTGTGAAGTGGTAAAGACTGAAGTAACTGTTGTATTGATGTCAACGCTTACACAAACGCATGGGCTTCATTTTTAGTTGTTAATTAGATGTATAATAATTTCATATACAATTGAAGTACTGAAATACCTTGTAAGTACTACAAACTGTACTTATATATAGCAAGTATATGTTAGTACTTTACATTACTAATGTTTTACGTGACTGTGTCACTAATTTAATTTCTAATCTCTGAAGACACTAAAAGACAAACTAAGTGTCCTTACCACCGAGTGTGACAGAGGAGAGGAAGATGGAAGGACGGATGAAGAGGAGAGAGACAGTGAATCAACACTGACAGCAGTGAAGGAGTCACTAAATAACATAACTGCCTTGTGTCATCGAAGCTCTCACAACCTCAACCAGCAACAGAGAGAGGTAGAGTGTCTGTCTGTCTGTCTGTGTGTGTGTGTGTGTGTGTGTGTGTGTGTTGCCTGCTCATTCATTGCTTTGTTCTCACAGGTCCTGTGGTTCCCACTTCTGGAGGCCATGATGTCTTCTCAAAAACTAGTAAAGGGGCTCGAAGCAAAACATACATTTGGGGGTATAAACACACACACACACACACACACACACACAAACACAAACCCACAAACACACACACACACAAACACACACAATACATACACGTGTGAGTGTTTGTATTTACTCCACATGTGAGAAAATACGTCTCAAGTTTTGTTGGCCCTGATCTGACATGAAGTCTTTTATTCTTTGTGTTATAAAAAAAACTCCAGTACTTTGTATTCAGTGTAAGCAGTGCTACGCTGTTCTCTGCTGTGACTCACTGATGTCTAAAAAATCTATTTAACAATGAAATTAATCATTTAGCTATCACAGACAAAAAGTTACATTTTCCTATTAGCCTCTGTTTTCCATTTACAAAAAACACCTCAGTAAATGCAAATATAAAAAGTTATTACATTTAAAATCATACATTTAAGACCTAGCTAAAAATATGGCCCTGTCCCAAATTTTCTGGAGCCAACTGTATATTATACATTTACATTTTCCCTCTCTTCTGATTAGTTTTTTAATTTAGGCATTTTGAATCTTCCATATCAAACAGACCTGGAAGCAGTTTGAAATATCAGCCATAAATTAATGGATGAAAGCTGTTGAGGAAAATGTTCTTCAAAGTGCAGTTCAGCACTAAACTATTGTGCTGTTTTTTACATTCATCCCTCTGCCCTCAGTGGAGCAAAATAAATGCAGGTATATAAAGAATGTGCATAAGCACTTCATATCATTCTTCATGTATGATATACTCACGCTCTATGCGTCCGTTGAACATGTTACCCCTTGTTTCTTATTTCTTTGTGTGGGTAAGAGTGAGGGTGGCAGCAGAGGAAGATGAGACAGACAGTCGCTCCCTTAAACTTGGAAAGATTTTTGTTTAGATTTGGATCTTTTGCCTTTGTTACTGAGGCTCGTTTGACACATGATGGAGGTAAACATCAGACAGGAAGTGCAGGGATTGAATTAAGGTCCTTGGAACTGGAGACAGTTACTGCTCACATCTGCTGATCCCCCAGCCAAAAAGGCCAGAGCAAAAGCTGTTGATTCAGATGATTTTTATGATATTGTTTATCTTTGTACCTCTCAGTGCTGAAGGAACTGACGATGAAGGTTCTCAACTGCATGAGCAGCTTTATTTCTCTTCCTGCTATTATCCAACGAATACTCCAGGTGTGTATTAGTGTTTTTAATCTTCACTGCTTTGTGGTTTGAACAAATCCTGAAATTGTCTGTAAAAAATGTTCAAACTTTTCCTAAAGATTTAATCACTTTAAGACTTGATCACTGCTCTTTTACCCGTCTACCATCGGTCAGTGATTCACTAGAGGCCAGAACTGTTCATTAGTTCTGTGATGTTTTGCCTCTTTGAAGCTCTGGAGTTTAGGCATTGTGGCAAAAATATTAAAAAGTCATAAGATTTTGGGTGGAGTATCACATTGCAATGACTGTGACTCTGATGTTGATATATATTGCAGACGTTGGCACTATTTATGGAAAAAAAAGGACAGTGGGGGATATTGCAATACATTGCAGTATAGCAGGACATTTAAAAGTGTATTACCACATTGAAACCAGAGCCATCTAATACAGGGAAATATACACAGTATATATACAGATAGAAAAAGGATGTTTAGGATGTTAATCTTTAAATGAAAAATCTATGATAAAGTTATTCATGTATATTGTAAATGTATAATGAATAGTATTTCCATTAACACTGTACTTTGTGTACTGATGACTTGCTGATGTAATGTGCATCCTTGTGTCCGTCAGGACCCGGTGTACGGAAAAGGAAAGCTTGCAGAGATCCAAGGTCTTATTCTTGGTATGCTGGACACTTTTAATTATGAACAGGTAAAGCACTGAAAGGTTGTCGCTTTAAGTTTCAATAGAATATTTTTACTGAATCTTGAATATGTACAACATCACACGTGAGCACATACTGTACATATGTCCACACAGTGACAGCATCAAACACAATTCACCAACGAGAGGGGTACAAAATAAATAAACAATATTAATAAAGCCCATACCAATAATAATTACAAATAAAAGAATCAAACAAAAAACAAAACCTTTTCATTTACATTCTAGGAATGGCTTAGCCAGGCTAGCGCCCACTGGTGGTCCACTTAATTATCTTAAGCTACCACACAGTCAGGGAACTCTCAATACACTT
>JAQLOL010014322.1:0-11763 GCA_029783665.1 Naso thynnoides
ATGTATGTATGCAACTGCATTCATAACCTTTTATTCTTTTTTTTTCAAAGAAATGTAATTTTATTTGCTACTTTTAACCACATTTACTGCCTTAACCAGATGCAGTTAAGCCATATAATAGGTTTTCACATAGTCTTGTTGATAGGTAATTAGTGACTGTATGGGAATACATTTCTAAAGTAACCCTTACAACCCTGTTCAATACTCAATCAAATCCTTGAATAGTGGCATTCATGTGTCCAAATGTGCTTCATATTCTGTTCTCAACAGAATGGATATCAGTGTTTGCTTTTTAATCAGTGTGTGTAGACAAAAAGAGACAATGTTCAATCAATTTGGTAACACATCTCTTGATTATGAGTTGCCAGTGAGCTATGCATTTTTTATTTACATGTAGCCTAAACTTCTTTTTTACCTGTGGGATTGTTTGATTTTCTGTGTTGTTTACTTTTTTTTTTATGTGCCAACACCATGAACTGTGGGTAGTCTGACATTAGGACAGCCCTAAACTTATAGACTTTCCAAGAAAGTGCCTCAATGTCTGTGAGCCTGTGAGGGTGGAGATTAGGATTGGGCCCTGGTCACAAAGCTTAGCTCCATCAGAGTACCTGTTAGGTGCAGCACCTCTGATGCTGAACTGTGTAAGCCGCAGCACCTGGACAGAAGTTCACTGATCTGTGTGTAGGGGTAGCAGAGAACTGTGGGATGACAAGCAAAACAGATAAGACTTTAAAAAGGCTTTGCAGGTGCTTAAAATAGTTTCAGATTCCGTGTTTTTCATTTGCTGTAGCCAGAGAGTGTAGAGGTGGAGAGCTGTAAATTATTGTCTCAAAGAGGCTGACTGTTTGAGAACACTGGAGTTGAGAGTTGTGTAGTAGAGTCTCACTTAGACTAAACCATCCAAATAAGAGGAAGACGAGGCAAGAGTCTAAGCAGATTCCGCTGACTGACTTTGTGATTGCAAACACTGAGTAGTTACGGTATTACAGGGGTATAGTAGGGAGAGAATGCATCTCAGTTTGTCTTTTTTTCTCTCTTGGAAAAAGAAGGTATGCCTCCCTCAGCTCTTTATCAAAAAACAAACAAAGAAAAAAGGTGTGTGATGTTTTTTTCTCTTTTTTTGAGGGAGGGTGGGGGTTGAGGGGTAGAATGTAATTGTTTCTAAGTTGATCTTTTTTACAAATACATTTTTGACACAACATTCTTTTCCTACTATTTTGATCAATTCTTATTTTCATCAGTAAAGCTCTACGCTTTCTGGTGCAGTAAAATCTTACCAGAAAGGAATAAATTTAGCCAGGGGTTAGTTTTTAATGTGATACATCTGTAAAAGACATAGTAAGCTTCAATGATGATTTAATCTCTATATAAAAAAGAAAGTATCTGTCTATCTGTCTGTACTTTGCATATCTCGAGAGCTGTGCATTTGATCTACTTCATACCTGGCAAAAGATTACTGGGGAAGATGGAAGTGCAATGTCCATTTCAGGGCTCCAGACTGCGACCAAATGGTTGTGGCTTACGACCATTTCTTGATACTATGTGTTGTTCTCCTGAATTAGGGGAGAAATAATCACGAGAGTGATCAGAGCGATGTTTCCTCAGTAACTGCGTTTACTGCAATGCATTGAAAATATACATATATTCACCTTCAAATCACATTCCCATTACACGTCACATGCATTAGCATACAGTACATATTCTCTTTCAAGCTCTATGAAATTGTATTTCTTAGAAACATAACATTACTTTTCACTGTTGCAGCTGAGTAACATGCAATTTTAACTAAACAAACTCACAAAACTCACAACAGTCATCAAATAACCAATATATAAACACATCTGTGCAAAATACATTTCTGCTGTGCACATGCTAGTTCACAGAATGACACAGACATGCGGTGCAACTACGGGTTGAACTTTTGCTAGTGAGCGGGGGTTTCACACACACACTCGTCACCACATATGACTAAACTTAACTTTAACTTACTCAAAATTTATATATAAACACTCAAAAACATTCTCAACATGTTACAAAACTATCACAACCCAGTTAGTAGCGAAATACCCGCAGCATACCTGAATGAGGGGAGAAATAATCATGAGAGTGATCAGAGTGATGTTTCCTCAGTAACTGCATTTACTGCAATGGAGGAAAATACCGCGATTTCCCCAGTATGTGGGCGGAGACCCCAGTAATCGATCTCAGACTAGCGGATTCAAGACAACATTGTCGATCGCTGTTAATACTGTTAAATCTTATCTTTTAACAATGAAAAATTAGATAACCAATGAATTAATTAACAGGATGTTTTAGTGTTTTAACCCTTTGTAAACATACCACGAGTTTTTACTATTTTTAACCCATTTTGAAACACACCTTATGAATTGTTTCTCATGACCATATGAACTTTTTAAACTCAGATTATTTGTGCATCATCATTTTAACCTGTTACATATGCAAGTAAATTTTACCACTACTCATGCGTGTGCAACCTGTAAATTGCCGACTTTTTTTTTTTCATGTGGAAACATGTAGAGAAAGGGAGTCTTTCAGTGTGGGCCTATGGCTGGGATCACACATCAGTGCTGTAATATCAGTCACACAGTTATCAGAGTTTCTCTCTCTGCACTGTTACCTGATCAATAAACATCTGCACTGAATAAAAAGCCGCATGCTGTATTTGAACTGTGTATACAGGCACACAAAGAATTTCTACTGAAAAGAAACACTTTTATTTTTGTTTTTTTAGTATTGTCCGTTTTTATTGATGTCCTGATTTTAAAGTAAGGGTTTAATAACCCAGAATTTAATAAAAGTGTCTTTTGAACACTAGAATTTATTTATGAGGCTAAATGTTTCGGGAAAATTTAAATTTGGTCACTTTTATCAATGCTCAGTTGCCAGCCTGACAAGTGGCTTTTTATTTACTGACAAACAGACTCTCCTACTCTCTTTGACTTTAATCCATAAAAATAATCCAAATCCATAACAGTTCACATGGGAAGTAGCAATTTCTGAAAAAAAAACACAACTATTTTTAATGAATGCAGAAAATATAAATTTGCGATGCAGGTCCATTGAGGCTTTTTTGTAAGATGTCCTCTGATAGCCCCTAAGTTTTCTGTGTGGGCTCCTAAAAATTTTCAGTAAGGGGCTACAGCTCTCCTGGTGAAAAAAGTTAGTCTGGACCCCTGCGTTTGTGAAGTTGATTGGATGAGCAGCTCTAAAGAAATGTATAGAAATATATACAAACTTCATAAATAAATTTGATTTGCTTACTCCTCTGCCTGTGGAATCAACTAGAGCACCACTCTGCCATTGCAACCCACATTGTAGTTAAAGGTAGAATTGCATCCATACAGTTTTCTGTTAATGAAAATGTATTAACTATGAAGTGATCATGGAGTCACTCCACTTTGCCAGGATGCATGTCATTGGGTTGTACAACCCTGCTATGACAAAGAGGAGGAGAGGACATCTGTCCATTTCACATTGAAAGTTCTGTCCAAGGTACCTATTGCATCTGTCAGATGTGTTACAAAGTCTTTAGACTTGAAAGGGGCAATAGATTATAGCAGTGACCTCATGAGCATAATCTCTTCCTAATCCTAAAACTGGGGATACACTACACCACAGATATAACATAGGATTTACAATCGTACCAAATCTGTCCTAGTCTGCACCAGTCACCACTAGTTGGGCGCAGTAAGCGTGGCAAGTTGGCACAGAAATCTGTAACTACACATGGGGTACAGACTCTAATCAGCAAGTGTGTGAAGAGAGCAGACTCCTCCCAACATGAGTCAGAGCATATCTGTTTGTGAGGTAAGGATTAATGCTAGCTCGTTTAGGGTCAAACAGCAGACAAGATGCGGTGTCGCTCAGGAAACATGGGAATGATGACAGGATATGACTTCTTTTCCAGCAGATCTGATCACTGTGGTGATTTATTGCACACTCAGTGTTGTCACAGTTCTGAAAATAATGATAATAAATGTGCTTACAGAAACAGAAAAATATATATGACTCTCCTTTACATGTGCAACAATAGTAATGGCAGAAATAAACCAACAGAAATACACATTGTGGTGACAAAAAATGTCCGTTGGCTCGACTATCGGCTGTGCGACTCACTGCTCTGCTGGGGGTGATACATCACTTCCTTAAACACACCTTCAAAATAAAAGCCTTTGATACAATACATCAAACATTTTGATATTTTCCAAGCTGAGTGGACAAAGTTGCATAGTGTACACTGGTCACCAACCTAACAGCACATGTGTGCTGCCAATAGCAAGTAAACATAGAGCAGGTGAGATAATGGGCAGGATACGGTACATAACGTTATCAAAAAGTATGTGATTCACTCACCTCCAGCTCCCTCTGCAATCTGTAGAGTCTGTACTCCCCACATCTACCCCACCACCACTTCACCCAAATGGTGGTGCATGTAATGTTTGTTTACTCTTCATCTTCTTCGTCTTTTGCCTTTTAATTGCTGTTGGCAAACAACATTTAGGAGCATTATCGCAACTTTCTGGACTAGGGTGTGGGGTCATTACAAATGCAGGTGTTTAATGAGAGTTTAGAGCGTTGAGTTGAAGTAACAAATTGTGTAGTCTGTGATCTCTCATCTGGTGCAACTGTTGATCCCCAGTTTTCATACAAGTCATAAAAAAATCTGCTGAAACCAGTGGGTTCATGTATATTCCCAGTCTTTTCATACTCTGTTTGTGAAAGTTGGATTGTGAAAGTCGTGCTCTCAACTATTGAAAGCCCTGTTGGGATCCACGGATGAAAACCTTCATTTTAGGGATTTCAACAAGATTGTTTTTGAATAAACATGTTTCTCATCTGCCACGAAGGAAGTTATGGACTGAGCTCACCCCCCACAGTCCTCCAAATCTTTACACCTAGGTGTGAAGACATGCCACAGACCCAGCTGTGAGTTACCACTGGTCAGTGGAACTAACACCCCTGACCAGGGGAACAAAACCCAGTTCCTTCCTTTGTTCTCTCTCATCTCCAAGGACCTCTCAGGAGGTCCTCTCTCCCTCTTGTCTCCTCTGAGACTCATAGACCTCTTCTGAGGTCCTCTCTTGCAGCTTCCAAGACGCTCCTGAGCTCCCACCAGAGCTCTCACCAGAAGTTCCGAGCTCTCAAGGGATCTTCTTCTGAACTTCAGCTGCTGAGAGCTGCAAACTGCAGTTCCAGCAAACAAAGAGAACTTCAGGGTTTTCTTTAAAAAAAAAACTGAATTAATTGCATTCAAAACTGCTGAAGTCATGATTTGTGCAGGTGACCTTAATGTAATTTTGGATCCTAAGCTGGATACAACTAATCGAAAAAGGAAAATCACCAGCACTGAGAAATGGATTAAAATGAAAGTTACGCATGTAACTATGGTTCTATGAATCCTGAATGACCTCCAGAGGCAGTGCTTTAAGCACTGAATGTCTCCATCTCGCGAATGCGCAGGTCGAGTCACCTGTGACCCCCAATGACCCCGGTCAGTGTATATCTTCTGGTGACATCAGAGGATCTGTTCCTGCAGAATCTTCTCGGGAAACTGTGAGTGACAGAACGCTCTGGCGGTCATCCCGGATTCATAGAACCGTAGTTACATGCGTAACGTTTGGTCTATTTCACCCTTTCTGACTGCCAGAGGCGGTGCTTTAAGCACTGAATGACCAGTGCCAACAAAGTCACGAAGAAGCCCAATTCAAACCTCAGAAGAAGCATAGTCAGGCAACAGGACCACACCCAGTGGATGAGAAACGGCTACGTTCACCCAGTAGAACTTGGCAAAGGTACTTGGTGCTGCCCATGATGCTGCAGCACATATGTCCTCCGGGGGCACACCACGCAGAGTTGCCCATGATGTGGAAATGAAGCTGGTAGAGTGGCATCTCAACCCAGGTGGCAGGGGGGAGGGACCGCTTCTCTTGTATGTGTGGGTGATGACATCAACGATCCAGTGAGCCAGTCACTGTTTTGAGAGCGCGCAGCCTTTCCTAGGACTATCACAGCATAGGAACAGTTGTTAAGACCGTCTCATGCTCATGGTTGCATCGACTAATGCTCGTAAAGCACAGGGCACAGTAACTTCAACCTCTCCTCCCCCTCAGGGGGGTTCAATTGTGCCAGGTGGGCAGTTCGGTTACGGTTTGATGCCGACAGAACCTTTTGGAGAAAAGCTGTATTTGGCCATAGAGAAACCCCTGAGCCATCAGGGTTCCACCTCAGGCATGCGTCACTCACAGACATCGTGCAGCTTCACAACATGCTTCGATGAAATGATGGTGAGGAGGAAGGCAGTCTTAACAGACAGCCACCTCAGTTCTGTCTGTGCCAAGGGCTCAAAGGGAGACCGACACAGAGCCTCCAGCACCAGGGACAGATCCCATGCTGGAGCTCTCAGAGCTTGAGGGGGTCTCAGCCTCAGGGCTCCGTCTCCGATCCATTGCAGCGCTGAGGAGCAGGACTCGCGAGAGCACAAGATCACGAGAGCACGAGAACTTCAAACTCGCGGGAATTATCGCAGGAATTTGCGCGGGATTTGGCAAGTTAGTCCAGATGTAAACATCAAACTACTACCAGAGCTGGTTCTAACACAGCATTGGCAGGTCATGACCAAGTGATAACTTAAAAAAAACAGTAGTGTGTGCTATCGGATGTTACTATTTTTAAAACAAAGTAGTGTTTTTCCCATGGGAGTTTGAGCGAGCATTGTGTTTTATTTTATTAACTCCTCAGTTAACTGGTCCTTGGAGGCAAATCTGGACTCCTTCGCTCTCCTCCCGGGGGTGGGGGGTGTGTTGGGGGGGTGTCCCCAGTCTCAGCAGCCCAACGTTTAGCTTGGCTTGGCTGAGCTGGGGGCAAAACCTGGGCTGGGGTTGTTTGTTCCGGCGACAGGGTATGACCCAGCAGGTCCTCTACCTCCTCCAATCTTGCAGCCCTCACTGACCAAGGCATGATGCTGCAATTCATGCAAGGATCCTCGGAGAGTCCCTCCCTCAGATGCTTGAGGCCAAGGCATGAGGGGCACATCATGGCCATCTTCAGGCTGTAGAGAATCCATGCAGGCTGAACAAGAGTAGTTGCCGCACATGGCCACAAGTCAGCTTCAGTGGAGACACGTCTGCTAACTATACGGTTGATGTTACACAAGTGCTGGGAGCGGGAGCGAAAACACTGCCTTCACCAACAAATGTTGACAACAGATAGATGCTGTAACAAGTGAGCAAAGTAAGCTTCTGATAATACACTTATGCTGGGAGCGGGAGCGAAAGCACTGCCTTCACCAGCATGCATTGCAATAATTGACCCTTCTTTTTTTTTTTTTTGGTCAGCCTCAGCGGTAACACGTCTGCTAACTGTAACACTAATATTGCGCTCAGGCTGGGAGCGGAAGCGAAAGCACCTCCGTCACCAACCAATGTTATCAGAAGTGGGTATAGATAGCGTCGGCGAGAGCACATCTGCTAACTAAACAACCAATTCACACACGTGCTGTATTTACCAGCGAAGGGATGGTTCATATGTTTGAAGGAAAAAACAGGCACAACCAAGTTGCAGCTGATACAACAAATAAAGAAGGCTGAGCGATAACGCCAGTAACTTACAGATGAAAAATGATCAATAACCAAGGTTGACAGGACTTACCTGAGCTGGGAGTGGGAGCGTACACACTGCCTTCACCAACGATACAATTACGTCATACCGATAAACAATTAAGCCAAGCGGCCACAATGCCAACCGCTGACGCGTGAAAACAACAATCACAAATGCAGGAAGAGGGAGCAAGTACACGACCATCACCCACAGTCATGTAACTTCTCACTATGTTTGGTACTTAACCAGCTGTAAGAGACCGGCCATCAGTCATAGCTCGTCGTGGCCTTTGGAGGGCGAGCAGCTTGCAACTCCAATGAGTCGTCACAAGGCCACCAGTGACGAACAGCAGAGCTAGTGATTTAGTCAAACTAGTGCTACATGCACACATGGAGTATACCAGCGAGCGAGAAGATGAAAAGTAACAGATCCTCTGATGTCACCGGAAGATATAAACTGACCGGGGTCATCAGGGGTCACAGGTGACTTTGTTGGTATTGACACTCGACCTGCGCGAGATGGAGACATTCAGTGCTTAAAGCACCACCTCTGGCGGTCAGGAAGGATGAAATAGAAGGGGAGTTCATCTGTCTAGGTTTTATAGATCTCTGGAGAAATTTTCGCAACCAGGACAGAAAGTATACATTCTACTCAAAATGACATAATGCCTAGTGAAGGACTGATTCACAATTCTGAGAGACACAGGTTAAAGGAACGCAAAATAACTCAGAGAGACTTAGTTTACTCCACTGTCCACTTAAAATTACATTTAGATAGCAGACATAAAACAAAGTTGTGGATATTAAATATTAATATGCTAAATAATCCTGGGTACAACAAAAAAATAAAGAGTGAGCTAAGAGTGCACATAAAGAAAAATGATAATGGGAACGTAAACCCAGTGATACTGTGGGAAAGCAGCCAAGGCAGTTCTGAGGGGGAAAATTATATCGGAAACTGCTTTTGCTAGAAATGTGAAAACTCAGAGACTCTCAGACCTACAAAAAATATTTCAGATCTTGAACAACAACATAGAAAAAAAGAATCCACAATTACTTTTGCAAATGCTGCCAAGTAAACAAGAAATTGATAAGATTTATTGTGATGATGTGGAGAAAAAGCTCAGATTTATAAAACAGAGATATTATAAGGCAGGCTCTAAAGCCTCTAAGCTTGGAGGCTGTGAAAACAGCAATCAGAAAATACAGTTTATAATATTAAAGATCCTACTTCTAAAAAGATTACATATGATCTAGAGGTAATACAGAAAGCATTTGAAAATTTTTGTCAAGCTCTGCACACCCAGCCCATATCGCTAAGAAATATCAGATGGAGAAATTGATAGGGCTATTTCCTCCTTGAAATTCAGTAAGTCTCCAGGGACTGGTGGATTTCAAGGGGAATGGTATAAGTCACGGAGGGAGCAATTAATACCAATATTACAAGAGAGTTTCAATTAGTGTTGTGTAGTTGGAGCTTCTTTCAATGAGGAGAGCGTATAAACTGTCAAAGTCAGCGTTTATTTGCAGATTAGCTGCTTCTTACAACAAACATAGAGGATGATAAGCAACAGACCCTTTGTCTACACTTGCGCATTCAAAGTGAGCAAGAGAAAAACTGTCAAACTAGAGCACATTACTTTGTTACTTCCTGTCTGCACTATCAAAATAAAGCCTTTAAAGTAGCCCAACTCAAAGCTTCCAAAATAAATGAAATCTCTGATTAAACAACAATAACAATTTCTTGTTTCTTGTGACATGTAAATATTGTAAACAGCAACATTTTTAACTGTAATTCTTAGCCCCTTTTTGACCCTGAATCAACTTATTTATTTATTTTACTTAACATTTCTTAACAATTACACTTTTAGGGAGGGAGTCCTTCCACTGTCATGGAGGGATGCCACCATCTCCGTAATTTCAAAAGATGGAAAGGATGTAAATGAATTGGGGCATATAGATCCATCAGTGTTCTGAATCAGGATTATAAGATTTATGCAGCCATTTTAGTGAAAAGAATGCAGAAAAATTAAGCCCTTTTCTATTGATAAGGATTCATCAGGATTTATTTAGTGTAGGCAGACCGAGGATAACATTAGGAGGACCCTTCACACAACTGAGTATATAAAAGGTGGAAAACTTGAGGGCATTTTACTGAGTATGGACGCAGAAGAAGCATTTGACTTGGTGGGATGGGAGTTTCTCCATAAAGTAATGGAAAAATTTGGTTTCCACATGAAGTTTATTCAGAGCATTAAAACATTTACATCTTCTATGCCCAGAATTAAGGTTATCGGGGGTCTTTCCTGACCATGCACCTGCAACATTATTGTCACCAGGGCTGCCCAGCCAGCCCAGAGCTCTTTAATTTATTTATCGAGCCACTTGCTCAAGCCATAAGACAAGAATCAGGGCCAGAAGGTATTACAATAAGGGACACAGAGTACAAAATATGCCTTCATGAGGATGATGTTTTGGTCACTTGAAGAATCTGGAGTCTGGAGTTCCCAGATTAATGGATTTATTGTGGGTGTATGGAGTCCCGTCAGGTTATACCCTTAACATTGATAAAACACAAGCTTTATTGTTCAATTTCACTTGATCATTTGATCTTAAAAGTATAAGTTTAATTGGGACTCTACTTTTATTAGATACTTAGGTTTGAATTTAACAAGTGACACATCAGAGCTCTATTCTTAAAATTATACACATATTAATGCACAAATGAAAGAGGACCTCGATAGATGGACTTCTCTGCCCTTCGATTTTGGTAACAGAACAATGGTGATAAAAACAAATAATTCACCCAGACTGCTTTACTTGTTTCAGTCCTTATCCATTCATATTACCTGATAATTAATTTAGAGAATGGGACAAGGCGATATTCCACTTTATCTGGAATGGCAAAGCCCCAAGAGTGAGATTAAAAACATTGCAGTTTCCAAGACCTAGTGGTGGGATGGGCTTACCGAGCCTCAAAGATTATTATATAGCAGCACAGATAAGATCACTCACACTCTGGTATAATCAAGAATATGTGGCAAAGTGGAAAGCCATGGAGCTGTCACTGTTAGACAGACTTTATAGAGTTTGCTAGGAGGACCAGCAGCTGCCAAACAATATGATATTCAGATTCAGCGGGTTAGGTTTTCTATAGATATCTGGTCCGGCTTAGTGAAACAACATAACATTCAGAAAGAAATCCAAATCTTAACATGGCCACTACACAACCCAGATTTTAGCCAGCTGTAAAGGATCAGTAATTTATAGATTTTAATACTACGCCAAAAAGATATGGCCTTACTCTAACACTATTTTAATGAGAACATTAAAGGACCCAGAAATGTATCAGGTATCACACAAATGTTTATCAGGGCTATAATATAAAACTGTCCAGGGAGATTAATGGTGAATTATACAATTTTATGGTCGAACTAAGAAGTTGCTCGACAAATTACACAAAGGCAAAATGGGGAAAAGAACTGGGAATAATAATTGCTCCTGAGGAATGGACAAATATAATTAATACATAAATTACCACCACAACCTCACAACTGTGGAGGGACTTTTCATGGAAAAGCTGCGTTAGATATTTAATAGCACTGAGGCAAAAGTCCAAACAGACAGGTGAACAACCCAAATCCTGGAGATGACGTGGTAAGTGTGTGGCAGACCATACACACGTTTTGGGGCTGTCCTGTTCTCAAACCCTTCCGGAGGGGTGTCCACAGCTATCGTCAGAGAAGTTCTGATGTATTGTCAGAGAAGGGGTATGACATTGAGTTCACTTGTCTATCCTTCTACTAAGGGAACATTGACTTAAACTTCACTAAAAGTGACAGATATCTTTTAAAAATCCATATGTCAGCAAGTAAAAAGGCCATAACAAGGTGATGGCTCTGTAGGGATCACCCCACCATTGACCAATGGGTAGCCATAATTAAAAATATTTAATGTATGGAATGTATGACTCTCAGTCTCAAGCCCAAAACACACCAGCACTGCAACGCATCATGCGACGCACCTCAGGTGCCTCCCCTAACACATACTGTGTCATGCTCACTGTAGTAAGACACTCTCTGGACTCTGTCACTTCCTGTTTTATTTTGTTAACCACTGCATCATCCTTTGTTGACTTCCACTTCCT
>JAQLOL010014323.1:0-11762 GCA_029783665.1 Naso thynnoides
GCATTTAAAGGTGAGGAGAGGAGCTCCTTTGATTGGTGAAGATCTGAATCGGCTGTGTTAATCCCACTTCACACCTTTCTCTCCTCCTCCTTTCTCACTCACGCCTTCTCTCCTCCGTCCTTCCCACTTGCTCCGGTAGGAGGGACAGGTGGAGTGCCTGCGCCGGGCTCCGCCGGACTGCGCCATGCACGAAACTTGCAAAATGCACCCGGACACACCCCGTTGGCGCGGCACACCTGCACTGCGCCTAGACTGCGCCAGGTCTACGAAACTAGGGCCCTGTATGTTCATGAGTCCTATGTGGTGAAGGAATCAGAGTGAAACAGTTGCAGTCAAAAGTATTTTTGACCCGATAACACATACCTGGGATCCAGTGTTTCAACCAGGACCATGTTTTTGGCTAGATAGATAGTTATTGAGCTTGTAATCTTGTTCCATTATTTGCTTCTATTCTTGTTGGCAGTCCCTTGAGCAAACACGTTTTCAAGCCACACCTGACTCAACTTTGGTTTTACTATTTCACTCGTGAAACTTGGTGTTGTGGAGCTGATCTTAACTTAAACATTCTTGGTATTCCATGACATGCACTTGGTTTAGGTGATGAAGTACATTGCTAATGTCCGGCAACAACTTTAGCTTGACAACATTTGCAGTAAATAGTTGTTTGGTCTATGCCAGACATTTTAAAACCAAAAAGCTCCAAACAACAGAAACCGCTTCTCTTTGGCACAGTTTCTTCATCATCATGGTCTCCTCCAGTTTCTAAAACTTCTTTATCCGACCTGTCCATCATGGTTTTTGCTCAACAGCTAATGCAAACTTTTTTTTTTTTGCAGTGCAGCAGTGAAAAGGGTCCCCTCTGAAACAGTGCCAGAGCACCCTTTGCCACATTTCTAACATTAGCACCGCCGTCGGGGTGAATGAAAAATTTATATCATCTGGAAAATGAATATCGGTATTTGGTATGAAACGGTGCACTGCCAAGCACTAGGCTAATACAGGCTTTAATTAATGAAATGAAATGATGCAGCTGCAGGTGAAAGAGACTGGTGTGTGTATTGCTGGACCAATGGGTTTTGTGAAGTCGGAATAACTGGCTGTCAGACCAACAGAATTTCAGACCAAAAGGCATTTGTACTGCGATTGAGTGGTTGCAATGATGGGCTGTCACCAGTTGGATTACCATGAAATGATGCTCACATTTGTGCTGTGTAGTGCAAATTTGTAAATGTTAGTGTGCTAACTGGCCAAGGTAAAATTTTGAACGTGCTATTTAGTATCACCATGTTAGCAGTGGCTAAATGTTCACATGCTGCGGTTAGCATTTAACACAGCTTGATTAATGAAGAATATCAAGAATATTTGTGCTGTTAACAATAAAACAATATCATATATTATCATATCATTGATTCATTCAGTATGTACTCTTGTCCGTACCCACAGCAAGTAGTGAAGTAAATGTAGAAGTAGAAGTAAATGTGTTCTATGAAGAAAATAAAATGATGAAAAAACAAAACTCACTGTCTTTAATGACTTATTCTCAGTCAAAGCGAAGGAAGCCTCTTCTCAGAACTAATAACACAGTGAACAGTGGAAAGACGGGGGAACCATCTGCATGCACAACCTGCCAATGCCGGTTTAGCTTTACAGAGGCACATTCTGCCCACAAACAGAGATGCCAAAGCAAGTCTTAGCAGAGAGGCTCAAATGAGCTGCTGGCACGGCAAATAGGTGGGAGCATAAATGCAGTGTTGCTGCAAAGTGTTTCATCTCTTCAGTTTATTGCTCTGAATGCTAATAGGAGTTGTGGACATGTCTTTTTTACTGAACAAATGCTGTACAAAACATTGTGACAGTACTGATGTAATGTGTCATGGCAGCTTGAATTGATGAGTTAAACATCATAGAATAGAAAATGAAGACTACAAGTTTAAGGGCAAGATTTATGAATAAATAGCTGAAATAGGTTCTCAGATAATTCTGACTTCAATTTCGAGAGCTTTTTTTGCAAGTTGAAGGATAATTATTCTCTAATGAATCTTGAAATTTAAAAGCATGTCCCTCCACCGTTCATTCTGTCTTCTCTGTTGATTGAAGCTTCCCTGCTTCTCTGTCTTTGCAACCAGTCTGAGGCCCTGGCAGGGAGATGGGGGAAATTCCTCCGCGTCCAGCCACAAAACAGAGGACACCAGGCCTCACTAAACACTTTCAGTCAGCACACACGCTGGCTTCTGCATGCAGCGTTTGTGCCATAACTGAAATGAGCCATGACAGAATTTTGTTATGCGCATGAGCTGAGAGAGGAAGTGCTTTTCTGTTGTTATGCACATATTAAAAATCTTTAAATCAAATGTAAAAAATGTGAAAATCAAAACTTGAAATATTGCACAAAAGTTTTTATTGGCTGATACTGAGAAGTTTGTGTATTACTGAAAGCAAACAGTGACAGAATGCAACTGAAACAGACATTAAATAAACGATGATGATGAAGCCACTTTAAAAAATGCTGTGTGCTTCAAATAGAAAAGAATTAAATTAAATATATTTTTAAAAAGCACCAATTTAAATCAATGTCTCATAAAAAGTGTGTCTAATACATCATAGTACGGTTTTCCTATTGGTGTACAAGCCGATGCGTTATTCCGTTTCACTGTCCACTACTAACTAATTTTTGACTCTGACTAAAATTTACCATTTAAACTTGGCAAACGTCTGTAATTTTAATTATTTAATCAATGACTCTAATAATTTAAGAGTCATTTATAATCTTATGAGGATTTACAGATATAGTCATCACATAGCCTAAATTACTTAAAGCTTAAATGTAGAGTCTGCAGCATTTGTTTGTTGCAGCTTGTAAACACAACATTCAAATTAGGAACCTCGTCTTGAGCTCAATTCCACCAGAAGTATAGTAGTGTGTCCTTATAATGCATGTATGTACACATGTATGTTTTAATGGAGCAGTCCATAATTTAGCAGGCTAGCACAAGCTAACCACCAGTGTTTGGCACCGTACCTGTCCTACAGAAAGCAAGCCGACTCTTCATCGCTCTTCATCCACAGCCTCTCCTTCAGTGCTCGAAAGCTGCTGAAAGCCAGACTGAAAGTTACGTCCACATCTGTAATTTTCTACAGTCTGAACAGCGTCAGCCCGTGTTTTATCCACTCTCAACCTCACCTGCACGCTGTCATTGGTTGGAGGAAACACACCCACTCCCCACCCAGAAACATCCCGACTAAACCAAAACATCAGTCACACAGTCACCACAATACATGTATAGAGGCTCAGAAGTGATAATTGAGCAGCATTAGTTTTGTATATGTCTGTATTTTATTTTTTAGGAAAATGCTACTGACTCCACAGCTGTAACCACTACTGTGTTTTGTATGACCATGTCTTACAAATGTGCTTATTCTGCTTTTTTTTTCAGATTTTTAAAACAGTGAATATGGATCATTAGCATCAAGCATATAGAATATTCTTAATGTGTTCCTTTGGATTAAACAGAGAAACAGCGTGGACTGGCTTTAAATGTGGGTTTCTATCAGGCAGTCAGCGCAACATGCTTTGGCCTCTTACTGAAAACAGCCTTAATGGTGTCCATGAGAAACAGTAAACTGTTTTAGGCAGAAGGATTTGCTCTGAGTATGGGTAGGAAAGTGTGACCTTCTCATGTTTTTCATTAATGTTTGCAGTGATTGTCTTCTCCTCTTTGTTTTTCTATTCCCACATTCATCAGCTAGAAACAAACCTGTATGTTACAATTCATTGCTGTTTGAAAAGTCTGGCCAGTGTGGAAACTACATGTATTATGTTCAAAGCTTGAACTCAACCTGTGCATTGATATTCATATATGCTGACTGCTCATGTACAGAGAATTGCATCAGCAAAGAAAATGTATGGGTTAAAAATAAGTGTGGATAGTTTTTAATATAAAAGGGAGAGATCAGATGCAAATACATGCAAAAAAGGGGGAGAGGTGTACTTGTAATGTTTTGGCTGGACAGAATTTTGAGTTCAGAATTGTATATTGTGTAGTCCTGTCAGGGGTCGGGAGGTCACTGCAGCACTGGGAACACAGGGAGAGGAGAGATGAGAATTTGAATTTAATATGAGGAGCTAGAGAGCCAGTAAGAAGGGGATGAAATGGAAGATTTTAGTGTGGATGAAAAAGACACAGGCTGCAGCCTTCTGTATGAGTTGTGTAGGCTGAATAAAGGCCTGTAGGACAGAGCCAGGACCACGTTTACTTCCTCACATCTGTGAAGCAGATTCACATGATGTGCAGCTCGATGAGCCCGCTTTCATCCCTGCAGGCTGCACAGCTCCTGCTTTAACCCCAGTTCTGGTCTGGAGCTGTAGTACAAAAAAACGTCTCAAATTTGGACAACAAGAAAAGAAGGGCAGAAGGAGCTGGCTGTGGTTGCACTGTTCACACACAGATTCTCGTAGTCGAAGTAGAAGATGGTGTGGTGTTGTCAGTGAAACTGAGGGCTTTTACAAAAGGTAGAATTTGCTGAAGAAGAACAGAAGTGTTTAGGTTGATGTGGTTGGAAGGCATCCAACTGCAGATGTCAGCTCGACAAAGCAGAGGTGCAAGCCTCGATATGCCTTTCAATAGGAGGAAAGAAGAGTTTAGTGTTGTCAGCGTTACCGATGGTTGGGAAAACTTGTACAATGTGATAGCAGACTGGAAAAGAAGGGCAGGAGTGGCACTGCAGCCCTGAGGATGTAGGTGACCACAGAGACCCCCGTAAGGAGAGAAATGTGTATCAGCTCAGAGATGAGTCACTTGAGACTCTTGGGTGAGCAAACATGGCAAGGAGCATTTGTGGTTGACAGGGTTCAAGGCAAAAACAGTCTCTGTAGAAGATATCTCTGCAAGCCAAACCCCTCACACATATTCATTACTCCTGACAATTTCTTCAGACTTTCACAATGGAGAATGGAGGCCATGAAAAAATTGCAATAAAGAAGGATCAGTCAAGCAATTTAGAAGGGGTCTTGTCAGAACCTCAGGACATTATATGTGGTATACCACAAGTTCTATATAAGGCCTTCTTTTATTTCTTGTTTATATCAATGACCTGCCAGCAGCTGTTAAATGTATGCTTCTTCTCTATGCTGATGACTCAGCTTTACTGGTATCAGGGAAAGAAGTCAGGGAGATTGAGAGCTCTCTCAGGAGTGAAAAAAAAGCAGGTACAAAGAAAAAACTGTCAAGAATAAATACACCGAATGTCTCATATAATGGAACAGAGATTAAACCTTAGAAAACAGTCTCATATCTAGGATTAGATCGAGATCAGTCTCTATCAGGTAAGGCTGTGGCTGGTAAAAATGTGACAGCAAACTGAAGTTGCTTTACCATGAGACAAGGCTTTTTGACTTTTCTGTGAAGATGCTTCTTGAGTTGTCATTAATCCAGTGTCACTTTGATTATGCATGCTCAGCATGGTACAGTGGATCGTCATCTAAATTTAAGAAGAAACTGCAGGTCATGCAAAATAGCATTGTAAGGTTCCAAATTAATGCAACCCCTCGAACTCATGCTGGTGCTGCTGAATTCAGAAGGGTCAGCCTGTTGCTAAGAGCAACAGAAGTTCCACCAAATGTTCAGTGTTATAAATGGTTGTGCGCCACATGACATGTCCTCTCACATTTCAGTAGTTCATGATGAGCATAGTTACAACACCAGGGCCAATGTGCAATCATGTAAAGTTCCTAGTGTGAACAAAGGAGCTTTTGATTTTACTGGAATTATGATTTTGAACAATCTTCCATTACACATTAAGTTACTAAATACAAAGAGTCCTTTCAGAAGTCAGGTTAAAAAGTTTCTATGGAACAGGGTTACAGAGTTGTAAATGATTTATTTTCTTGATATCATTATTGTTTACTTGATGTAGTCTTTTATTTCTGTGTCCAGTTGTTAAATCTTAGGATTATCGGTATTGGATTGTTTTACTTTGTATAAATTTTGATGAAGATCAGGATGGATTGTCTATGTTTATATGTTGTATGTCTTTCATTTTGTCTTTTAACATTGTGGGACCATGTTGGAAATAAGTGTTTACACACTAACATGTTATCCCTTGGACCTTTCTTTGTCTCATGATCCATAAATAAATCAACCAATCAATCAATTAATCAATCAATTTGTCTATTACTAACATTACTGCTCACCTGAATTTCTAACTTTAAACATGCAACTTTTTAGCTAACTGCAGGGGGGTGGTTAGACTTAAAGAGACCTTCGACAAATATTTAATAATCGTAGCGACACCGTGATGATATCTGAGCAGTGAGCTCATTTGTTCACTGAAATAAGAAACATAACTGTGCTGCAACATTTGGCACAGTCCTCCAACAGCTTAAGTCATTCATCTTTGTTTTGGGGGACCTTGGGCACCCTCTAACACAGTGACTCTCAAACTTTGGGTCCTGACCCCATGTGGGTCACGATATTCAAAATAAAATAACATATTTGTTGGGATCCACAGATGACGGTGTTCATTTGGGGGATTTCAACAGAACAGTTTTTGTGTAAACATGTGCCTCATCTGCCACAAAAGAAGCTATGGACTGAGTTCACCCCCACAGTCCTCCAGATCTTCACACGTAGGTGTGAAGACATGCCACAGACCCAGCTGTGAGCTACCATTGGTCAGTGGGACCGACACCCCTGACCAGGCAACAAAACTCAGCTCCTTCCTTTGTTCTGCCTCTTCTCCCCTGAGACACTCTTGCCTTCAGAGGCTCTTCCTGCCTCCAAGACCATTGTCTCCTGAGCTCACCCCAGAGCTCTCGCCAGAGCTCCTCAGCTCTCCCCTCCTGGCCTCTCCCGCAAGCTCTTCCCCCGAGCTTTTTGGCAGGGATCTTCTTCTGGACTTAAGTTGCTGAGAGCTGCAAGCTGCAGCTCCAGCAAACAAAAAGAACTTCTAACTACAGCAGCAATGTGAGGTCGAATGTAGCACCAGAGCAGTTAGCACCAGCAGCTGTGCCAGAGCCTGCTAGCCAACTCCAAAGCAGAGGACCACCAAGTAAGCACAGAGCTGCTTACTTTGCAAGGATTACACTGATCAACCAGCTCACCGCAAGGACTTTACAACTTGACCAACATTACCCAGCCTGGATCCCCAGACTAGGAACCACCAGCATCCTCCCTCAAGGACTGGTAATGTTGAACTGGGCCTAGATAGCATCATTTTAGCACGGCTAAGCACAGGACCATTAACCTTGATCACAAGCCAATTTTCTTTAGGAGGAGGAAGCTCTTCGTTTCCAATATAACGTTAGCGTTATTATGTTACTATGTCACGTTAGAAGGAGCAAGATCTTGGTGGTGTCAAGATTAAAAAGACTGTTTTGATTACTGACAAATGGATGGGCGCATGTTTACCAACCCAAACCGACAGCTTGATTAGGCTAACGTTAGCAACATTAGCTGCTGATAATCATGGTGACATTAATGTAAGGCTGGCTAACGTTAGTAATTTAAATTAATGTTGTGAACCGACATCTTGGTGGAGACAGTAGGTGAGTTTAACTTGTCTCCATCAAGGTGTTGGTTCACAACATTAATTTACAACATTAACATTAATGGCTATAATATAACGTTACTATAATGTCAGCAGCTAATGTAGCTAACATTAGCCTAACCAAGCTGCTGTTTTGGGTCAGTAAACATGCGTCCATCCATTTGTCAGTAAACAAAACAGTCTTCTTATCCCCAATGTGAAGACACCACAAAGATCTTGCTGATTCTAAAGTAACGTAGTAACGCAGTAACGTAGTAACGCAGTAAAGCAGTAACGTTAACGTTACTTTGGAAAAGAAGAGCTCCCTCCTCATTAAGAGATGATAAAGTTAGTCTTGCCTTGGAAAAAATAACTTTTCACCCAGTTTACCTCTCACTGCCTTTGTAATGGTTCCTCTCTTGTGTTTTCATGTCTGTATGAGTAGGCTAATCCCAAACTCCAATTCGTCCATCAAAACAACTAGGAAGGTTCATCCACACCAATGATGCAATGTATGTCCTCCCCACAAGCAGAACCAGAACCATACCAGTGACGTCACCACTTAGCTTCTGCGAAGATGGCTGTGCCCTATTGGTGAAAGAGTGAACTACTGTCTGGTTTTCCAGCAATATTACTAAATATAAAGTTTGAATTTGGTGCCATATCTCACCTTAGGTAAAAATCAAACAAACTACATTCGTACTATTCCATATTTCATTTCCACTTTAAATGTCTGGTAGTGGTCATTTGACCAGAGCTACAGCGAAGAAAGACGGTGACCTCATGGCGGAGATGTTTGGTGATGAGGAAGATGTCACTAACTGGGCTCATCTTTTGCTTTCTGAAATGAAAAAAAGTGTCAAGGACACCTGCAATGCAAAATTTGTTAATCTGGACAAGGCTATCGTTCAGTTAAAAGATGAAGTCAATTCCCAGGGGAAGGTAATTGGGGATCTGGGATCTGGATAAAAACGCTGAAGTTCTCCAAGACAATGTTCTGGACCTAGAAGCCAGGAGTTAGAGAAACAATCTAATACTAGCTGGTCTCCCCAAGGGGAGAGAAGCCAATCGCTTGTCCCTGCTATTGGACAAGATTCTCCGACATGTCCTGAAGTGGAGTGACACAGACCCCACACCCGAGATTGAGCATGCCCACCGCACTCTGCGTCTCATCCCAGACCCAGGGCACCCTCCTCGGCATATTGTCTTGCGATTTCTCAGATGGACTGACAAAAACGAGGTGATGAACAAGCTAGTGCCTGCCAAAGGCAAGCTGTCATGGGATGGATATGATCTCCACAAGTTCCAGGATTTCCCGAAGAAGATTCAGAGCCTGCAAGATTCAAACAGAGAGCTGCGGAGCATAATAATAATAAAGAGAATCTACGATTTGGCATTTTATATCACGCCAGACTTATTGTGACTATCAACAAGAAGACTCTCATATTCAGAGACCGCAAGGAAGCTGAGGAGGTTCTTAAGAAAAAACAACCTGACTTCTTTGAAGATATAACTACTGGATAAGAAGTGTATCTGTGTATCTGTATACACACACACACACACACACACATTTATAACTCTTGGTTAGTAATGAATTTCTTCTTTATAGCCTACTTGTTTTATTTTCAAAGCTGCAAAGTAAACTTAGAAACATGTATGGCTGTTTGAATATTTTCATTTTTGTTTAGTTTGTTCGTTTTTAAAGCTTCCTTGTCTTATTGAACAAGATCACTCACCAGGACTGTGTGGCAGTTATTATTGTGGCAGTCGGGGGTTTTGATGTATGCTTTAATTTGACAGATACACTTCTGATAAGCTTATAAAATTTGGTTAAAGGTCAGATAGGCCTTATGACTGGATTTCTTCCCTGCATCTGAGCATTGGCTCTACTTTTTCTTCTCGGATGGAGATGGACTTTCTTCTATCTCAGTGTACTTTTCGTCATTTTGCCCTCTGGCAAAGTCTCTTTTGTAGTTTTATGTGTGTTTATCTTTCTTCCCCACCCCACCCCCATCAACATTGATAAGAATAGGGTAGATTTTTGTGCTTCTCTTCCAGCCATAATTATGTCTTCAATTCCCTTAGAGTCAATTAGATGGCTTTGAATAATGTTAACTTAATTTCTTGGAATGTAAATGGAATACAAAATAGGGTGAAAAGGTACAAAATTCTGTTGCATCTAAAACCTCTGGGTTGTGATATTGCTATGATTCAAGGAAAATGAGGTTGAATCCCTTAGACTGAAACAAAGATGGGTGGGACAGATTTTGGGAATGCAAAGGGTACGGAGGAAAAACTTTGAATCGGGCGAAAAAGTAGGCAAGGTGTTAGCCTTAAGATTGAAACAAATAGAGAATAGCCATGCCATATCATCAATTAAAAAGAAAGATGACGGGTCAGTTATTACAGACCCAGAGGATATAAACGAGAGATTCTGAGAATATTATGCCAAAATATATACTACACAAGGTGAGATAAACACTTCAGAAATGGAAGCGTTCTTCACTGACTTGAACCTTCACACGATCGAGGGGAATGAAGCTTCAGTTTTAGAAGCTCCTATTTCTGAAAGTGAGATTCATGAAATAGTAGGCTATGACTTTAAATTGAGTTTACATGCCGATGATGTTTTATTAACTTTGAGCAAGCCCTCAGTGTATTCCATTACCGTTAAGTCTGATCAGTTCATTTGGCAACTTTTCAGGTTACAAAATTAATTGGAGTAAATGCGAGGTAATTCCTCTTAATTGTAACACTTTTCCCCTGGACTTGGGGGAATGCACCTTCTTATGGAAACCTAATGGAATGAGATACTTGGGCATCAATATCATAGCTCCTATTTCCAAAATATATGAATTGAATGCCCCAGGCTTATTAAGGAGAGTAAGAGATTATTTGAAAACATGGTCCTCTTTACCATTGTCTCTGTGGGGGAGGGCTGATATACTGAAAGAGTATTCTTCCCGGGTCATTCATTATGTCAGCCCTACCCATGCAGTTTCCATCAAGCTGGTTTAAGGAGTTAAAATCCTTATTTTCATTATTTTTATGGTGTAATAAGAAACCTAGAATAAGCCTAAAGAAACTTTCAATGCCCAGACATAAGGGTGGCCTGGCCACACCAGACATTTATCAATATTATTTGGCTTTTAAAGCCAGATATCCTATCACATGGGGTTATGGCATCCATAATATAATCAGCAGCTGGGAATGGCTGGAGGAACAAATTATTGCTAGTTTAAATAACGAAGTATCCCTGGCTTCCTCATGGTTTCATCCAAATCCCCCAGCTGGACTGGACAATCCAATTGTTAATTTCTCTTGCAGAATTGTTAAATTGATCCATAAAAGGCTTAACCGCTCTTCCTTATTGCCCTCTTTATCACAATCCTTTATTTTTAGCAGGAAAAAAACCACTAGTTAATAGTAGATGGCAAAATTTTGGAATTAAACATTTGGGAGATATATTCTGTGAAGGGAAAATCATGTTATTTAGTGACCTAAAGGAATAATGTAATTTAGACAATACTTCCTTTTTGTTTTATCAACAGTTCCAGTCTATAATTAATGCTAAAATACGAAGGGTGTGCCAATGGTAACAGAGAAGGTTATAGATAATAACTTACGAGGGGTTGCAGCCAGGAATGGTCAGGTGACTAGTATATACAAACTTTTGAGCCTCTCCACGGGCCAGAGTAACTCAGCATCACAGTTATGTTGGGAGAATGATGTGAGTGGCCCCCCTCTTGCCTTGCTGCTAAACGTAAAATCGTTATGAACTGGAAGATTGGAACCCCATCATGTTTTTGTCTGAGCAGCTTGCTAGAAGAATTTATTGATTTAGTTGGTTTGGAAAGAGCAGCTGCTACTTTATGGCATTTTGATCCAGGTCCAGGAGGACTATGGGAAACAATAAGGTTTTATTTTAGACTGGGCATTGTTTTTACATTAAATACTTTGTACCAGTGTCTGCTTTATGGAAACCTCTGATGCAGAGAGACATCAAACTACACATTTAAGCTTCCTCATCTGATGAGACTGGAGCTGGGATGCTGGCTCTAAAATTTGAAAAGAAGCTGACAGAGACTGAATTATCATGAAGTGAAATTATTAATGAATAATCATCTTGCGCTGTGATACTTAGCCTGCCTTTTTATTTCTGTAACATTCTGTTAGTACAGTCGCTTTCCTCTCCTGTGTGCAGCAAGCCTGAGAGCAATAAATTTTGTGACAAAAAT
>JAQLOL010014324.1:0-11760 GCA_029783665.1 Naso thynnoides
TATTGTTTTAGAAAAAAGGAGGCAAAGTCACATCATTGTCTACATCAGTGAAGCAGGTAAACAGTTTCAGGTTCCTGGGAATCAATATCACAGAGAACCTGACATGGGCAGCATACATCCTTACTCTGGAAAAAATGAAAGGCTAGAAACTATATTTCTCAAGGAAACAAAATTCAGAGTTCTTGATTTGAAGTGATAAAAATCACTCTGACTGGAACATCACACACTGGCTTTTGATGTGCATGTTCAAGGACATTAAAGCTCTGCAGCAGGTGATTTAAACTACCAAGAACATCACTGGTAACCAGTCAGCAAGCATCAGCGATATCAGTTGGGTGAGGTGCCTAAGCAGAGCATAAAGGATATTTAATACTAAGCTAGTCACAGCCTCTTCACTCAGATGCCATCTGAAAAGAGATTCTTAAGTATCACCAGTCTGAAGTACAGCTTATATATTCAAGCTGTGAGATTTCTCAACATATCATTTGCACTCACTTTTATAACCTTATTCATTTTTTATACTTTCGTTTACTTTAATGTTTTAGTGGGGGAGGGGACCACTACACTGTTTCATTATAAAACCTTGTGTTGTAAAATAACAAGTAACCTTTGATCCTGGTTATACGCAGTTGAAAACCAGTATTGTGCATGTGCTGAAAGAGCCTTTAAAAAACAATAGTGAACATGAATGAGTTCATTGTTGGGTCTGTGAATTTAGTTGGAAATTGTAAATTTTCAACCTTTGCACTTGAACTTGTTCATTTTAATCTGTTTAAACTGAACTTTGAGCTAGCTCTTGTAAGGAGTGTAATGGGTGCACAACACTGATGGAAACATACTAATGATTATTTTACTCTTTATATTTCTTTCATAATCTACCAGTAGATCCCCCTTAACCTTGCATTAACCTTTTATTCATGTCTACATTTTTCTTTGAAATGTGAAATGTAAAAAAGAAGATTATGCAATTAAATGAAAAAACAGCAACAACAACATGCAAAATAATTATGCTGGGCAAGCAATTCACAATAAATATTGCACTAACAACACTTAGTATAAAAAAAATTATTTTACTGGAAAAGCATTGTAAATCATGTGTTTGAAGTTGCAAATTTGTCAAAAGCATCGCTCACTACGCAGAACAGAGTGGCCAAACTAACTTAATAACTAGAATCGGAAACAGTGCTGACACCTACCTATGACAGTCATTTGGCAAAACTGTGAAATGGGGTGACTTGGTTAAAGTTTACAAACAAACAAGTTAACAACTTTGCTGGCTCCATGTTCTGTTGCTTCCCATCAAAATTCTCCACTGGATCCACTTTGGCCATGGATATATAAACCTCTTCCACACAGCACTTAAACGCTCTTTTGCTCATGGTGTTAAACATATACACTCCTCAGGGCTCCAAATAGTCAGTACACTTCTAAAGGTGTGTTCAGACAGAAAAGGATATTGCAAATTTGTGTGACAAGCTTACATAAAAGATCACTGCAAAGACACGATTAGATTTCACGTAGGGCAACGCAAACTGCTTTGTGAATCAAATCCCTTAAAGAAGCGGCAAACTGGATTTTAAAACCGCATCGTCATATTTTAAATTTTTCCATAGGTACTGTTCCACAAGAGCTAAAGAATGCTAAAATTGTACCCATATTTAAAGTAGATGGCCCCTTAACACATAGCAACAACTGTTCGGTAACTCGCCTATAATAGATTAAGCAGTTTCCTTGATAATTACAATGTACTATATGGACATCAGTATAGCTTTTGCATGTCACATTCAACTTACATGGCAACTTCCTACTAACATTAGAAACCATATAAAGCTCAAGATCAAAAAGGATACTCAATCATGGTATTCCTTGACTTGTCCACACGTTTGATACCGTAGACTGCGAAATACTCCTATATCTGACTACTGTGGTTTGCCAGGTTTTTGAAGGAGAGGAAACAGTGCGTTTAAGATAAGGGATTTGACTCCCCCCAACTGGATATGAAATGTGGAGTTCCCCAAGGGTCTATCCTTGGACCACTTTTATTTCTGATTTATGTTAATGATTGATGTAAAGTTTCCAATATCTGTTAGCACTTTTGTTTGAAGATGACAGAAGTGTTTTTGTATGGTTTAAAAACAACTTCAACAGTAGAAAAAAAAAGACAAGATAAATAACAAGGATGCAGAGGTGATTCTAAATAACAATGTCACTTCTTTAACACCACCTGTTAGATTTTTAGGCATACTAATTGATGACAAATTGTGCTGGATACACCATATTAACAAAAATATATCTAATATTGTCAGAAATGTTAGTATCTTGAGTAAAATTGTTATTGTCTGGATTAAAAAAAACGCACTGATTGTGCCTTCATATAGCCTTAAATTAATAATTGCAATGTCATGTGGGCTAGCGTACATCCTATTAAGCTGAATCATATTTGAAAACACTAATGTCCCAACATCCGGACGTTGAATCAGACATGGCAGTAAAAAAATAATTACTGCTGCATGTGGATACACAGAGCTGCACGACACACCTTTACACACCACCAGATTATTTAATGAACCAAGAAACGACGTTATTTCCTACGTTTCTGGGACCTTCACAACTAATACAGTGGACCATAGTTTTTATATTGGCCATAGTCACTAACAGAAAATGGCAGGTCCCCCCCTCCTCTGAACATGGGCTAATACTAAGGGGTTGTGTGTATTCCCTTCATTTGCTCACATGATGCGTATCAAGACAAAATGATCCAGCTGTGTTATGCAAAGCATTACTGGCGTTACTCAAGTATAAACTGCGTTCATCGCTTTCTATCTGAACAAAGTATAACAGAGCTAACTAGCAGCTACAGTCGTCAAAGTTACAGGTTACTACAGGAAACTAAAATCACTGAGAGTTGAGGCAGAGCAGCTGAAGTGAAGAAAAGAGGAAAAACTATAAATCATTTTCTCCATAAAATATGATTCAGATTCTCCAAAACCAGTGATAGCTGTTGGTTTGTTAGAGTGTGTCAAAGCATTACATACTGTTTCCTTTGTGCAACCAAAATTAGTAAGTGTGGCGATCACAGCCAATAGTGACTTAAACAGAGACACCATTCATTCTAATACAAGTCAGTGTATTAGTCAGTGTATCCATCCAGTGTATTGATTTTGAAGCTGTTATTTTCAGGTTAAATTCTTACATTCTTAATGTTGCTTTAAATTCAGTGAAATATCCTAGAATCAGACAGCCTCATCAATCCTGAGAGAGTAATCCATCAAGCTGCTCGGCTGGCATTTATTCTCTGATTAACGGCCTCCTTTTTCTTTTCAGGTAATAACTCTGAAGAGTGACAAGAAGTTCCAGGAACAGAAGCGCTAAAAAAGGGAAAATAATGTTTGTACTGGAACTGATAACTGTAAAATTGGCCATTTTTGCATTGAGCAGCACAGTTAATGCTCAGACTCGGACTGGGATGTCACACTTTCTGCAGTGTTTTTTCCCTTTTTTGTGTCTTTTTTCACCACTTAGCCAGCAATGAGGATAGATCTACTGAAATTTAACTGTAAAATGCTAAAGTAGACTGACTCTATCAGTCAGGTTATACTCAAGATATGCCTCGAGAGGCTAGAATGGATTGCAGCTGCTTTTTAACAAGGTAATGTAATTTCCTTAAAATCTATCTTATTTTCCTCAGAACTTTGATTTTATTTTTGTAACTCTGGCCATACTTTCATTCGTCTATGATAACATTATTTTCAGAGTGAGATCTGAGAATGCAGTGACTTCATTAAAAATAGGTCAAATAAAACAAGACCCACAAGAACAGTCACAGACAAACCCTTGGACGGTTTTTCCACACTTGCTTCTCGCCCTCATGGGAAATGTTGTGCATGGACGATTCACAAGGGCGCTTGGCTTGTTTTGTGCTAAATAAAGCCAGGTAGATGAGTCAGGGTCCATGTTTTGGCTAACCATAGTCTTTCTGACTTGAGACAAGAGGTTAAGAGTAGTAGCACTGGTTGCAGTGGAGCCTCTGTTACAGATTACCAGATGCATAGAAAAAATTTTGGCTCCGTGGTCATGTGGTTAAGGTGTCCGTTCTAAGATTGAGGTTGGGGGTTCGACTACTGGCTGAGTCATACCGAAGACTGGCCCATAAAAATGGCCCTCCCTGATGTCTGATGCCTACCTGCTTGGCAATCAACACCAAGGGTTGGATTAGGGGTAAGTCCCCAAGGACACATTAGCGTCATGTCCAGGAGGTGAACACTTACATCAGGCCGCCTCACGCTACGGAAACAGGAAATAAGCTCCTGGCCTATGGACATTCATAGCTCTCAAAGGCTATTTATTTTTTATTTACTTTAGGAAAAATTACATAGCCCCCATTTCTGTCTTTAGTGAGTCCCTTTAGATGACCTCTCCACTCACTCAGTGCCAGATAGACCCCCTTTCCTGAGACATAAGGTCACCAGTGACATCCTGTTCTTTCCTGGAATAAGAAGTGGAGATGGCAAAAAGGGACCTAAAAACAACTACCCCACTTGGTACCCATTGGCCTTAAAATCCTGTGGGTGGCTGGGGCTTGTGGTTTTTGTGTTATGGCCAAGCTTCTACAGTTCATCTACAGAAGGCCCATAATCCAAGGAAACTTTTGTTCATTTTACAGCTCCTCTCGGGCGCTTGAAATTACGCTGTCGGAAACTTGCAAAGTACACAAGTGGCAGAGGGGCTTCATTGAAGCATTGGATGACATCCTAACACTTTGCAAATGGGACCATAGACTGCTTATTGTGATTTTCATTGATTTTGCAAAGGTATTTGACACTGTCTCACATTAGTATCTTTTGGAGATACTCAAGGTTTGGGGTGTAGATTAGTAGGTTAGGGAACTCATTTGCGACTCTTGCAGGAATTGCTATATGAAGATCAAGTCCAAAAAGGCCTGGCTGTAGAATGGGGTCAGGAAGGGTGACTCCCTGCCCTCATTACCATTCAGTCTTGCCATCGACCCACAGCAGGATAAGTTGGAGAAGTAGGGCTCTGGGTTCACTGTGGCTGGCAGGCACATAACAACTGCAGCCTTCGTAGATGATCTTGTGCTGCTTGGTTATTCCTGGGATGGCATGTCCAGGAACATATATATTTTAGAAGAGTTCTGTGCAATGACCAGACTGAGAGTGAATGCATCTAACTAACACAGTAGGGATGTGCAACCCTAGAAAACATTTCATAAATCAATGTGTGGAATTTAGAGGGAACAACCATCCAAATGTTCGGTGCTGGAGCACAAAAGACCCAAAAGGAGGTGAGGCTGTAAAGATGCAGGTGCAGTTAGAAGTGATTTAGGGGGTTTACTAAATCTTTTACTGGCTGCAGTCAAATTGCATTAAATATTGTCTGTATTTTTTTAATAACACAAAACCAGTAATACATTGTAATATCTTACTCTGTATCATATCAATATGAAGGGTGGGTGACTGTGATTAATTTCATTCAGCACTGGTCCTGGTCCAATCTTGCACATGCACTCAATGAAGGAGAGGTTATGTGACACCACTGCTGCCTTGAAAGAAGACTTTCTGATATGATCATTGGTTTGAATACAGGATTGAAGATTCAGAAAAGTCCAAAGTCATTTTTGCAATGCAAAAACAAAATTCTGATTTAGCTCATTGCTGCTGCTAAAAAGGAGGGTGTAATTGAGTGTAGAGTGATGAATTAAACATCTCACAGCCTGGAGGAAGAAACTACTCTGTAGTCTGGTGGTACACCAGCGGAAACTTCTGTGTCTTCTTCCAGATGGCAGCAGTGTGAACAGACTGTGGCTGGGGTGGGTGTTGAATTTTATTACACTAAAATCACTACATGCTGTTTCTTTACAAAATAAATAGATAAATGATAGATACATACATATAAATATAAAACAAAACACCACAAGCCATGAGGTACGTAACAAGACACAACTAAATACACTCATACAAAAAGGTTCCCATCACTAGCAGCCATAGTCTGAGAGCTGTCTCAACATACAAAGAGTAATTGCATCCTTGGTTAGTTACACACACAGGTTACATTTCACTACAGATGTGTTTCAACATATTTGCTAAGATAAATGTTAAATGCCATAGAGTAGATCCATATATGAAGCTGCATAACTCATCTCCCAAGAAACATTCTTTAATGTTGGGCTTTTCAGTTTGTTTCATTTGTATACCTCGCTATATTCTATCACACAACAGGCATATAAAATATATAAATATATATAAATGCATCTTCCAGTATCTCGATTGTTGAATTTTTGCGTTAGGGAAGCATTATTGTACACATTATATTTCCTTTATTTGTGTGTTTGGATGTGTTTAAAAAAAATAGGAAAAAATGACACGAACATCCTCATTCCAAACTTCGGGCAGGTGCTGAGTTGGAGGTTAACCTGCCAACCTTCATATTTTTCATCAAATGAGCCTTGCAGTGTGTAAGCTGTTCTTCTTAGCACTTGTGTGTGTGTGTGTTTCCCTATGGTGAGGACCTGCAGAGTTGTTGATAATTTTCTTTCTTTTGTGTCATGAGATAACATTTGTTGTGATATGGCGCTATATAAATAAAAATTGACTTCTTTTGCCCTATTATTACTTTTACATTAAGGCTGCTTTTCTTACCAACATGTATTAATCACAAAAAAAGGGCTTGCCTGGTCACCAAAGTTGTTATCAGTTGCATCAGATTATTCTTTTTATTTAATAGTTTTTATTAAGGAGGGGTTTTTGGTCAACCAGAGCCTGAAATTCCTCTCAAAGCAAATATGGCGCCACCATTGAACAGAGTTGCTGAGAACAGGGGGTGGATCAGGCAGGACCACTGCCAGTGAATCAGTTTTTTATGTAGCTCCTTTAATAATGTAAAAACAAAGGCTTGTGACCAGATATCTTACCCAGGTTATACATCAGATACAGATCCCATGGCTATGGTTCCTTTAATAAAAGTTGCAACAAAACCCTGAGATGAAAAATGAGCTTGTGATAATGTGAAAAAAGAATGCACCCATAAAGAAATATCACCTGTGTTTTGAAAGATCTTTAACCTTAACATCTATGTGCAAACTGTTTCAGGGGTTTGATAAAATATTCATTCCTCACATAAAAAGCGCCATAGTACTCTGATGATTCATAGAGGTACAACTCAGGTGCTGCCGCAGGCCACATAGCTTCAGTGACCTTACTTCAATGCGCTTTTGATGCAGGTGTGCTATAGGCCTGCACTGACACTGTGATGGATGGAGGCCCTCGGTCCAGCAGCAGGCACGGGCGGCCCTCCACTAACCTTCCCTCTGTCACCTTTAACCTGCACTTTTCTCTAACTTTACAGTTACACTGTCACAAAACCACGACTCAGCAGCCACAAGGCCTCCGAACGGCAGCATGTAGGTGATAGAGATTTCCTCAGAGGAGAAGGGAATTTGAGGGGCCTAGGCTAACACCTTTGGCAATATTTAAAGAAGGACCAGTAAAAATTCAACATCAGCATAGATGAGCCCAAATTTCCAGCATGTCATATCATGGCAGGATAAATCAGGTTTGGGGTCAGTTTAAAATTCTTATCAGAAACATTTCAGGATTCAAGTTCACAGAAAGATTTAGACTTAATTTCCTCAGGCTGTGCTGTCAACTTGTGTTTTCTTGTGTGTGGTCCATTATTGTTATACCTGTGCGTGTGTGTGTGTGCGTGTGTGTGTGTGTGTGTGTGTGTGTGTGTGTGTGTGTGTGCATGCTATGGGTATGTGTCTAGACTGCATGCTGTGCATATGTGACTCAGTGTTAATGAGAGAGTTTTGTAGCTTACCTTTAGCTCCTACGTAATATTTAAGTCCAGAATTTGCCTCAAGTACATTAAAAAAAATCTAACTTTTGCGGTACATTTCAGAAAGACCATATGACAGTGTGCTACCTTAGCTATCAAGCTGCTATATCTAACAGGCTATTTTCTTCAATTCAGTTGCTTATTTTGATTGTCTAGTGTGTTTGTATCATTAAAAAGAAATAGTTTAAAGTTCTACCACATTCTGATTCTGAGTAATATTCTGCTACGGTTACAACATTACCGTTAGATCATCTTCATCAGTTTAATAGGAAACACTACAGATCATCTTTATCAATTTAATATGAAATATTCAGATTTATCAGTTTAATACTAAATACAGGCTCAAACAGGTATTTTCTATCCCTCTGTAAAGAGATGCGTTTCCTTGTGCGGACACTAGGGGCATTATCCATGTATTTCCATAGTGTATCCATGGACACCAGTCACATACATGAGTGGAAACGAGGCATGAGGCATCAGAAAGACCTCATCAACTCATGATATGTCTCTGATGATTATTTGTGATGTAGTGGGGATATTGTTGCATTAAGAAATGGGGAAAAACCTTTCAGGAAGCAGAGCCACGTGGCTCAGTGCTAGAGGAGGGTAAGATTAGTTTAGCTTTTTAAATCAAAATAACTGGAAAAATAAAATGTGCATTCGATAATTCGATACAGTTCATAGTTCATAACTAATAAATTTCCAGACTGATCATTTTAAAGTTAAAGTCAAGTTTGTGACTGATCACAACCTCAATCCTTAGAAAATTGGGTAAATTTTCATTTTAATATAGCAGCACAATTTACGGTCCTAAGCAGCCAAATCTGATCCAAGTTGATTTTTTCATTCTGTTATGTGGAGATCACAAAGAAATCATCTCATTATGACAGGATTTTGGCTTGTTATCTCCTGATAACAGGAAAATTATGAGCTGAAAACTTTTTTTGAACCTGTTTTCACAGATAAAGTAACCTGGAAAAATTGTCCTGTTCAAAGTGTTTCAAAACTGAAAAAGTAATAAAAGTCCAAACTTATTGGGTCCAACCTTTTTTCACCCAACTTAAAGTCATAAACAGGAGAAAAACAATTTTGATTTAATTTAGAAATTGACCACCAAAATTGTTTTTTTCCAGTTTCTTTTTCTTTTCCTTTGTTTTCCCCTCACTTGTCTCTCGGGATTTCCCTGGCTGTGAGATTCAATTGGAAGCTCCAGAAAAGTTAATAAGCAATTAGATCATTTGATCAATACCTTATTAAAACTATTTAGCAAGCATCAACTCTCTTAGAGAGAAATAAATTGAAGTATTGGTTTGCATATATAAAAAGTTAACAAACCACAAGGGATGCCTGATCATTAGCATTTCCTATGGAAGGGAAACACAACTTCCCAGGGCACTTAGTTCAGTTCATGGCCCCAAATAGTCTGTTTCTACTGTAGCTCTGTCAGCTGCAGCTGCAACATTTGCTCCAGTTTGTTTGGCTTAGATTTCCTCATGTTTCTCTCATTCAGCTGGACTTGAAATTGTCAGGCTTTGAGGTTAATCTGATGTCTCATAGTTTCAGTATGACTCATCCAATACATCCCAGCAACACTGACCAAGCATTCTTACACTTCACTCTACAGCATGAGAGTGTGCTGGCTGTTTAACGGCAGACGGACCCTGCTACCGAAAACTCCCTTAAACCTCTTGAGTCTTCCCGAAAATCTTTGTGGCTCCTCCTGTTGCGCCTCCGCTGCGCTGCAGAGGCTCCTTCACTCTTTGCTCAGTGGAGTTGCTCAGAGCACACAGACATTTAAGAGTTAGACCCTAACTTATTTCTGAGGGCTTTACATCAAACCCGTTCTTTTTTTTCCACCACTCTGTGCAGATATTCACTTTTTGCAAGACCACCTTTGTTCTCTCCTCACAGGTTTACATTTTTGATCTGCTTTTATTTCAGTGCGGTTTCTTTTTGTCCATGTTGAAATGGAATATGTGGCGTTCCCCAGAGAGCGGCTATCAAAGTTTTGAGGTAAGGGCATCTATATTTCATCACAAAGACTTGAGCTGAAGTTAATAAATTTTTAAGAAGCACTTTGCCTAAAGCCCCATTGCAGCGTATTACAGGCTACGGAATTTATCGGACTTCATCCATTCGTGCGCTGATGGAGTCGGAGAGTCGCTCATGCGGCGCTCCATCAAATTAAGTTTACCTCTGACGGATAATGACTGTCATCTTGTTTTATTTCAATTCCACTTTTATTGTCACAAGATGTCTAAGACCGCTTTTGGCTCTCTTTCGCCTTTTTCCCCTTGAAAGGCGTTCTTCAAACGCAACCTGGCTTTTAGGCTATTTAACGTTAATGCGCATTATGACTTTTTAGTGGTTTTTTAATGTCTTACTATTGATAACCTGTAGTTAATTGAAGTTCTGCTATAGTTTTGTCATACTGGTGTCGGCCTACTGTTATCTTTCAGCCTACTGTCAAACTTTTATATTGTATTGTGTTCTTGTAGTTGCAGAGCCCTGAGATGATCCACAGAGGATTCCTAATGAATAACATTAATTACGCCAAACAATAAAAACGCATGTGTCATTTGTTTGTAACATTACTGCTGTTTTAGTTACAGGGACATCTGCTTTGATCGCTCCTCCCGATGAAGATGGACCCTCCCGCCGTGTGCGTCCTCCTGGCTCTGCTGGTGCTGATGATCTTGTCCCCTGCTGCGTCTGCCCCCTGTCCCCGGCCCTGCTCATGTCCTCAGCCCACTGAGCTCCACTGTACCTTCCGCTCCCTCATCAGTATCCCAGCTGCTGTATCCAAACACGTGGAACGCATGAACCTGGGGTCAGTCTTTCTGGCATTCTTACCGACTTGGCGCGCCTGTTATTTTGCTTTGCTGTCAGGGATACCATTGCACTCTTACATCAGTTAGCTATAGAAATAGATTTATGTTTTAAGGCATGTGAATAATTTGCCACATGTAGCCCTAATGTGTGTCATAAATTTAATTTTTATCATACCCATTCTGTTGTTTTGTTTTAGGTTTAATAGCATTAATAAAATAACAGACAAGTCACTGGCTGGTCTGAGGAAGCTGGAGCTTCTGATGGTCCACGGGAACGACATCCATAGCCTACCTGATGGAGTGTTCAGGGATCTTGCATCACTACAGGTACACTGGCTGAACACATCATGAAAATGTTGACAAATGAATGCATAAAGTCACAGATGATTAGTTTCAGTGAGTCAGTTTCTTTGTGTGAGCCTTTTTAGGGTCTTATTATCATATTTTGCACCAAAAAATTCATATATTTTTGATCTGTTTTCTGCTTGTAACCAGATTATGGTATTTTAATGTTCATATGGCCAACAATATCATTGCTAACTGCCCCTCTGCATTTCGGTCACCAGGAAAAAATGTTATGTTTTTCTGGTGACTGGTCTTGTTTTGCACATTCTGTTCCTACAAAATGTTGAAACTTTACAATTCTGTAAATTAAAGAATTACACTTAATTACATTATACAGTAATTTCTGATTCAGCTTGTCCGTGTAATCTGAGCTATAACACTCTGGTATATATTGGAGAAACATTATTATAATGTGTATAAAACAAACAAAAAAAGATATATCTGGTTTACAGGAAGGTGCACGGCCAGCATTTTATTCTAGCATTTGGGCTGCCCTTTGGATTCTACAAATAGTCTTCTCAGTGTGTCAAACTGGATAGCCAAAGCTTTGAGAAACAATGTAAGATGCACAACTCAAGTGTTATCAGCACCACATTTCGAACAGGATGTGTTCAGTCCCAGCATCAAGATCAAGATTATTTTCCCATCAACAAACAAAAAACAAGCAAAGCAATGACCCAAATAAGGTTTTTATGTATAACATGGTAGGTACAGTCAATAAATACCATTG
>JAQLOL010014325.1:0-11759 GCA_029783665.1 Naso thynnoides
ACCTGTAATAAAGTTCATTATAGTTCATTAAATACACACACACACACACACACACACACACACACACACACACACACGTTTTTAAAGATATTTTAGGAGCCTTTATTTGATAGGACAGCATAAGGATTGGACAGGAAATGAGTGAAAAAGAGAGAGGGAATGACATGCAGCAGAGTATGTTGTGAAGTTACTGCCTTTGTTGCTAAGGGTGCCTGCTCTAACATCGAGCTTGCATTATTGATAATGGTGTCCATATTGAACATGCAACTCTTACAACCATTTTATTGTGTTTAAACCAAAGAATTATTTCATTGATTGAATAATTAATTAATTGTCAGATCAATTCACAGCAAAAAAGTTTTTAGATGCAGCCCAAGGTATAATGTTAAGTACTAGACTTGCCGTAGTAGTCAGTGTCATTGGTGTTACATGGTGTTACACGGTGGTCAGGCTTACACTGATCACCAGTGAAAGCCAGTGTCTCACCTGCCTTTTCCTTTTTTTCTTCCAAAAGATAGGGAATAAATCACATTAGTCATTTTCGCAGGTCATCTTCCACTTACTCATGTCCTGAATCCAGTGCTGTGCGTGGGGTGCCTGTACAGTGCTTAAGTGAGTGGTTTGCAGTGGTGAAGCGCATGGAGGAGTGCTTTCTGTCTGCGCCCAAAGCCAATTGGGCTATTCATTGGACAGTAGCTCGGTGTGAAGCTCTATGACTACCTCGCTATTTTAAGTGATCATTTCGGCATCAGTTCCATTTTCTTTGCATATCACACAAACACAATAATGAATTAACGATATGATTGGTGATCACTGCTGGTTGAAATTGTGTTTCACAGATTTATGAGCTCAGCTGAGTGTGCACTAGAAACAAGAAAAACAGGCTGCAGGCAGCATAATTATCTCCCACAGATCATGACTGGCTTGTTATCATTTCACTGTGATTTTGTCACAGGATTCAGTATATGACGTAAAGTCTAGTTGTCATTGTGTTCAAAATTGACTTTGTTTTAGTGTTATTATCATATGTAAACAAAAACATCCAGTCTTTCAGACAGAAGTCTTTTGAGATTGATACGCACTAGCTGTTCTCTAGTCTTTGCTGGTATGAACAAATTCAGCAGTTCCTGAGTGAATTTACGTGCTTTTGCATGTCTTTGAGCATTCCTAGGAAGAGTTTGTTACAATACACTGTGTTAAAAAATGGCTGTTAAATTCGAAATGACATACCTTGTGTTGAGTTTAGCTTATGGTCTTGCGACACTTTTTTTGTAGATCAGGATATGATACATATGTCCACCGAATCTGATATATGTTCATGAAAGTGGGCCTTGGGGCTGCAGTTTAAGTGGCACAAGATAGCTGTTTAGCCCTGCCCATTTTCCGAACCAATGAAATACATAATTTTTACCACGACTGAGTAGTCTGCCAAGTTTCATGACTTTTTGGGTATGTTAAAGCCCCCAAAAATGCAAATCTTTTGCCTAGAATGTAGCGGACAGACCTCGTCAGCAACATGTTGTCACACAGTTTTTAATTTTACCAGTTAATTAATTATATGAACTGGATCATTCATGAGACTCTCGGGTTGGATCATACAGGCCTCCACTGTTGAAACTTCTTGGAGTCAACTTTTCTGCTCAAACAAGTGTGTTAATTACCCTATTGACACCTTTACAACAGGAGAAGATTCCTTCACTCTGTGCTGGACCTTTCTGATTGGCCAAGGAGACAAATCCTCTGTCCCCCTCTCCTGCATCTGGAAGTAATTTAACTTACACGTAACCTTGTGTACCTACACACACGTCTTCTCCAGGAAACATCAAATGTTGTGTTCTGCAACTGGATGTATCTCCATTTGTTCCTTTTAGTTCCTACATGTTTCATTAGCGTTGTTCATTTTGATATAAGTCTGAACAACAGTTTGATTGATCACATTATGTTTCTATCACAATAGAAGCAGCGAATGGTTTGTGTCTTAAAATGTCTTTAAACAATCTATTTAGGTACAAATGTTATTACTCATCATACCTTGACAATTCCATGTATGTTTGTGGTACATGGTTAAAAGGAGAATAATTATTTAGGCGCAAAACCTCATTTCACAAGTTCACATCATTTTCTCTCATAACCGTGCGAATACTCTGCTCTGAAGACAAAGAGATTCTTATCATCCTCACTGGCCAAGCATTCAAAAGGCAGAAATTCCTGCCACAATATGCCGACCTGTCATTGGCAGAGAACCTTCAGGGGCTGTCTCAGCTAGGATGCTTTAAATACCCAAGCACCATAGTTTTCACACAATTTTTACTCTTTTTCCCTTTTTACACTTTTGAGTTTCTTTCCCCTCTCTCTCTTGTCTCAAAGACACCCTAAAGTTCTCTACCTTGTGCAGGCCACACTGTTCATCCTTAATTTTGCCAAACATGTTCAGAAAAAGTTTAGTCTGTCTTCTTTTTCCTTTGTGTAACGTCTTTTTATTGAATGATCGTTAATTTTTGCATCAAGTTTTTCTTTAAGTTGAATGAGCATCAAGAAGTTCTGTCATCGCAGCCAAGCCAATTTAAAGCAGAATTACGTTTTACTAAGACTATTAATGTCCTTCAATTTTTGGGCATCACCCAAGAGAAGCTGCAACTGCATTTTTAAGCATCTTGAGGAGAACCACTTCTCCTGAAGAGTCAACAGACATCTGCCGTGAGCACTGGAGAAAGCGCAAACCCATCAGAATGGACTGCAGTTTGGCCATTCAGAACCACACGCCGGCTTTTCCACTGCTTGGAAGACATTCAACCTGTGGGAGAGCTGCGCACTTCACCTCCTCCTCTCATCCACTTGCAATGGCGTAAAGCTTTCAAATGAACTCAGTTGCTTAATGAGGTGATGTCTGAAATCATTAATTTAACTTGATCTAAATTTAATACGATAGTTTACCAGTCTAACCATCTAATCAAATATTAATTTTTAAACATCTCATTTGTAGCATCGAGTTTCATCCTTTTTCACCATCAGCCATTAGTCTACTCAATACTTCAACTTTCATTTCACTTCATTCCATTTCATTTCATTTCAGGCCTACTCACTCTTAATTGTTGTCATGTCATTTATTAATCTGTAAGTAAATTGTAAATAGCTTAAGTCAGTGGTATGAGTGTTTCTTTTGACAGTAAGAAACTAGTAGATCCCTTATCACGGTCAAGAACTTATGTACCTTGAGATAATTGCCTGGTGCTCTTGTTTTGTCCATAACCGTATATTCCACATCATTAATTTCCTCCCGAATTAATAATAACATTGACTGGATGACTCCGGGGGGTGACACCCAACTAATTTTTCTGTCTGAACCAGGCCAATCAAATTTTATCACTCCTCAATATTAATAGGCTTGTCTTATTAATATTGAACACCTAGTGTTTTCTGCTACAAGAATTTTAAAAAAAAATCCTTCAGTTACAATAGGTCTTTGCACTGCTTTCAATGCTCAGGCCCCATCTATGTGTCGGAGTAGTCCTACTGTCTGTGAAAGTAACAATGGAACTGGAGGGTGATGTAAGACAAAGAAGTATTTTCACAAGTTATATTGGTCCTCTGCCATCATCCTCTCGTCACGGTTTTTGTAAAATGGCAAGTTAAATTCCAGTCTTCCCTGCGTAAGTGAATAAACAGATTGCGGGCTCCTGAATAACTGGATGTACTCTGAATCGCATCCTCTGGCTTTTATATGTAGTACTTACTGTTGCTGCCATCACAGAAAGATCAGAATGTTGCAAACAATATGCAGACAATTACAATGCAGACCTACTACTTTGTCATGAAAGTGCACCTTGAACTCTGACTAATGCTCATTCCTAAACTTTTGATTAACCTTGTGTCACAAGTTGACCAAGAATGCTTTCTAATCTATTCTAAGGTAATATTCGTTCAAATATGAGTCAACATTTGCACTCATTTATCCACTTAGTCTGTTGATATATTAACTGTGCTTAGGAGTGTCAAACTTTTGTAGTACTAGCAATAAGTTTTTTGTTTGATTTATTATATTTGACAAGGCAGAATACAACAAAAGTGAAAACATTATTTTCAAGACAGTGCATCCTGAAATACATCAAATTTTAGAGGCAAAGCATAGAATTAAAACATACAGCCTAAAATAACAGGTCATGAAAAGATAAGGCATAAAGTTAAGCATACAGCCTAAAAAGATAGGTCAGTTGTTGAAGCAAAGCATAAACATAAGACAAAAAAGCCTAAAGTAGTTGGTCATTTATAAAAGCAAGGCATAAAATATGCCACATAGCCTAAGATAAGCCTTGTCTTGTCTCATTACGATCTGGTGCTCGTCATTTGTTTAATTTAGAATATGCTTTTGAGGCCAGCAGCAAGCTGTTGCTAACATTACACGTTCATATTTCACATATCTGTAGAATTATCTCATAGAACATATCGTTGGGCTCCTTTGTTTGAGGGTATCTACATTGAGCTTCCTGTTTTGGCTTAGCATGCTGCTAGATCAGTTGTCTGTAATCGATAGCAAAATAATGTGGCATAATCGCTGTGGGCTCTGCAAATTCATTAGCTATGTTGCTCAGCTACTCCTCCTGCTGGCTGGTGATTTGCCAGGTATGTGTGGAGTGTTTTGGGGGGTCATTTTGCTGCTCTTTCTACCTTGGGCTTTTCATGTATGCATGCACATGAAAGGGCAGGGAGGTTCCCTGGAACAGAGCCACACCACCCATTATAGTTAAGATGTTTAGCAAGGTCCACTCTCCTAAATTTTAGTCTAATTATCTTTAAGTAAATGCAACCTACTCCTTCTTGCTGGCCGCAGATTTGCCAGGTGTGGGCGTTTTGGGAGTCATTTTGCTGCTTTCCCTGCCTTAGGCTTTCTGTGTATGCACGTGGAAGAGCATGGAGGTCCCCCATAACAGAGCCCCACCACTGGCTATAGCTTACTGCAAATAGATATGTGCATACAAATATGTGGTACATATGTAGGGCCCTATGAAATCAGTTTTTTTTTTCCATATTCCATTTCATTTTTTTCCCAAATTCCATTTTTTCCCATTTTTTCCATTTTACTTGAATAAGTTTTTTTTTAAACCTTTTACACTAATTTTACCATTTAGGTCCGAACATACTTTCTGTATTGCATGCCTGCAGAGTCATCCACTCGTGTGGACTGGGAAAGCGGTTTCATCCATACTAGAACAAGAGTCAGTGCCAGTCTGGCCAAACGTGACTGGCAGTGCACAGATTGCAGCAGAAAAAAACAAAAGATAACAAAAGAAGTTTTTGTGGCCACACTTTTTTTTATCCTTTTTTTGCCAGACTGACATTACTGATGTTGCAGTTACAACTCTGTGTCATCCAGGCAGAGACAACAGGAGAAAAAAAATACAGTCTCTGCAGACATGAAGAAGAGGTCATGGTGCTCCTCCCTCTAGCTGAGGGACTGCCCGCTATGGTGGTTATAGGGGAGTTTTCTGCTGCTCTCCCTGCCTTAGGCTTTCCATGAATGCTCATGGGAGGGCAGGGACCTCCCAGAACAGATTAATACTGCTAAATCTAACTTGTTGCAAATATCTCTATAAATAAATTCTTTTGACGTAATGATCCTGACTGAGATTGAGTATAGCAGTAGTTCAGGCAGGCCATAAAGTTAAGCTGATCTGTCATCGGCAGCAATCAGCTGTGTAGCATGGATGACGACTATTTCAAGATTTTACCTTGTGTTTAAAAAGGAACATCACCTCCCTTATAAATCTGGTTATCGTTCGTTCATTCATTCATGAGGAAATTAATGAACGTGGAGATTGTTGCAATATAGAATTATCGAAATTAGGAAATATAAATGGATAAAATAACAGTCATCAGGTATCAATCTATATCTGAAGTCATAAATCCTTTTCGAATTGAGGGATCTGATTTCCTCTACCACCAAAAAAACCCCAAAACAACCACTGACTCAGGCTATATACAATTTATTTACAGATTAATAAATGGAATGGCAATAATGGGATCAGTAGATGGAAACTGGCAATGAAATAAAAATGAATAATTTTAAACAACTGAGTAAAACGGTGGATGATGAAAGAGAATGAAATTATCAAATTCTAACGGAGGAGAGATTAAGAATTGAGTATTTGATTAGGCAATTGGATTAATAACCTATCGCACTAAATTAAGAGTAAATTAAGGATATTTTGACAACCCTGAAAGCAGTAGGAGTCATGAGCGTGCAGTGCAGTTGGAGTGCCACTGCAGAAAGGGATGTGAAGAGGAGGTAAAGACCAGTGAACGCGGCTCCCTCACAGATTGGTTCCGATCCAAGCTTTGAAGCAGCTGGCATGAGGTTCTGGTGACCGGGTTGCGGTCAATTCTGAGGTGTTGTTCCTCATTTCTCTCCTGTGGCTGGCGGCAAGAAAGTTTTCTTGACTTTCTCAAGAGAAAACTTCCGGTTCTGGGCATGTAGGCTGTGCAGGTGCTGCAGACTTTTGTTGGGTTTACAACAAAAATTGAAAGAAGAAATTTAATAGTCTTGTAAAACCTGCTGTTGGTCAAGTGGGCAAAAACTTCCAAAATGCAGAAAAACGTAAACTTCAAAATATTAAGAAAAATGTTAGAAACTTCCTATAATTCTGCTTACAGATAGCTTGGCTGCAAAGAATAAAATGAATTTGGTCACTTGTTTAAACTTGTAAAAACTTGTTGCAAAAATAAACGATGGTGTGACAGAAAAAAAAACACGGCAAGTTGCACAAAGACAAAAGGCTTGTCGCGTTTCAAGAAAGAAAAACAATACGACCAGCGTATGGCAAAGAAGCTTAGGGGCAGATGTCTGAGGAAAGAGAGGGAGCAAGCAGGAGGAGCAGGGAATAAGAGAGAAGAGACTGCTCGGGCTTGAACTTTTAAAACGTCTGAAAGAAGACAGTCCCCAGAAGTTCTCTGCCAATGAAAGGCTGACGTATCACGAGAGGAAGTCCAGCTTTGTTTGTTCTGCCAATGAGGCATTGGTATGTCGGTGTGTTTCTAAGATTTCTGACCAATGAGATGATGTTTGCAAATCTCTTTGTCTGCAGAGCTCAGAGATCTGTGCAGGCTATGAGGGGAAGAAAAAACTTTATCACAAATAAGGTTCTGTGCAACTTACAATGTAATTTTATCAAATACTAGAGAAATTAGCAGGTCTAACACACAGACAAAGTTCCATACTTGGATTATAACCGTAGATTATAAAACAATCACATTGTTTACCTATCAAACATTAGATTAGAAATATTAACGAGAGGTTACTAGATTTAAGGGGATGTTTCTATAAAAGAGTAAGGCAGGTAATATTTTATAATGCATACAATATGTAGAGGAATCTGACTGCATGACTAATTTACAGGAATAAAGTGTAGACTGGTTATACGACATCGTAGAAAAATGGGACTTTAACTAATTCTGAGTAAAACATATGCCAAGTATGTTTGCCTACATGAAAAATGAATAAAACAATTGTTTAATGATGATTTCATGATGTCTGTATAAATGCCACGCAAAGTCACTGAGTTCTGTGAGAGTTTCATTGCCCAAAGGCATGCAGGATTTTCCTGTCGAAGAGGAGGAGGGGAGGCTAAAGAAGCTCCACTTATCACTCTTAGGTAGAGGAAAAAGACATTCTTGCCATACCCTAATTGTCCCTTGGTGTTCCCAATGACAAGTGAATCAGATTGTCATTGGTTGTGAATAAATTGGAGTAATCCCAACTGTAGAGAAACATATTTTTGATATTTCTCCTTTTGAAAGGTGTGTGTGTGTGTGTGTGTGTGTGTGTGTGTGTGTGTGTGTGTGTGTGTGTGTGTGTGTGTGTGTGAGTGTGAGTGAGTGAGTGAGTGAGTGAGTGAGTGAGAGAGCGAGAGTCTCCTTCACGACAGACCCCTATCATAAATTCAGTTCTGTTGTTTTTAGAGCTGTACATCCATGAAGGGCTGACCAATCAGGAGACTTGAAATTTCAAATTGGAGAGTCACTAAGTCGTAAATGTGTTGATTTAAAAAAAAAACTCAACAGGCTTGAGGTTAGCCTGAGCCGAGGAATGTGGCTCCAGGATGAGAGCAGTTATGTTAAGGGACAGCTAACAGAATTCAAATGAAGAATGAAAGACTGAGAATCATGTGATGCATAATACAATGTGGATGTTTTAGCTGATGGACATGTCTGCTACAGCTGATCAGTCAGCTGATTGCTCCAAATATATATGAATAAATATATTCTTTTGATGTAGTGGTCCTGACTGAAACTGGGCACAGTCGTAGTTCAGGCAGGCCACAAAGTCAACTTGAGCTGTCATCATCAGCAATCAGCTGATCAGTCAGCTGATAGCCTGCTACCCATAAAATCGGCTAAACTAGTCCAAGGTGCTCTATTCAAACTCTGGTAGCCTTGTCTATTCTGCTGCTTTTACTGCAAGCCACTTTACAACCCACTCCTCCCCAACTATGTTGGGTCTTACTTAATCAATGTCGTTGTGTTGTCCCTGATGCCTGCTCTGTGCCCCTGTGGGGTTTACAGCAGCTCTCACAGAACAGAGCCATACCGCCAAATTTATCTTGCTATGAATAATATATTCTTTTGATGTAGTGATCCTGACTGAATTAATACAAACTTTTTTTTTTTTTTTGAAAAAAACACTGACCATTTCGAGGAAAAAATATATATAATACACACCTGATATTGAATTGGTTCATCAAATTGAATTAATTGTTTATTTCACAGTATTTTTATTTGTCAGTGCAATTCAAATGTTTCGGGAGGAAATTTCAAGCACCTCCCCGTCGTCACAGAGGCATGTAACCTCAGTGAGTCAATTTCAATATTTATTGAATACACTGACCTAGGGCCTAAATGATACGGGATTTTTGGTGCACAGCCAGCCAAACCATTATGATGTTCAGAGACAAAAATTTCAGCACATCTCAGTTCTCTCTCTCTCAACAGCAAAACTGAAGCAAGGAATTTGTTAGTTGATGTGTGCATGTGTGGTTGTGTGAGTGCGTGTGCATGTATGGGTGTGTGTGGTGAAGATGGCATGCATATGACTGTTTATTTGCACTTACACTCTCGATTTCTTATTTTATCTTATATATAGGCCTGTGTGTGTATGTTTTTTTATTAAGATTGTTTTTACTTTTACTTGACTATTTAACTATGTATACGTGTTGTGAAGCACATTGAGTCTGCCTTGTGCATGAAATACGCTTTATAAATAAATTTGAATTGAACTGAATTGAATTCAATTCAATTGTTATGATGGTGGGTGCTGAGACCATTGGCTGTGCCCGACATTGCCGATGGATGATTCCATCGTCCATCAGCCCCACCCTCGCTAATATATTGGTCGGACAACTAGACTTAAGCCACAATAAATGTAGTGGCAAAATAACTTCAACTTCATTGCTAAAGTAATAGCAGCATCCTTCTTGTCTTGAAAAATATGAAAGCCATATGTTTTACATTTATGAGGTTTTAAAGAATAGCTCTACAGGTGCTTCGAAAAGAGAAAAGGAGGACCAGTGCAGTGAAATGCCCATGGACCGAACATTTTGACTCTGATATTTTCATCTGCCAGACAATTACATGCTGCACCTGTGAAAAGTTGACAAATACTAGCTAATGTGAACCATAAAGATTAAGAAAATCTGACACTAATGATCATCATAAGTGCCCTATAAAACCTATTGCTGATTAAAATCCCTTTTTCTTGTAACATGTCCAGTGTTATCAGTAACAGTGGTGGTGCCACTAGTGTATTAGTTGGTTGGAAAATTTCCACACTGCAGCATCCCTATTTTGTACAGGCTAATTAAGCCTAGTCTAAGAACATGCAGGTATGAAAGTGTTTCCAGTCTGGTGTGGGAATGTCTTTGGATTCTTCAGAAGGGCTAAAAGAAATGTTTTGGAAATGGCTGTTAGTCCTCCTCTGTTGATTTTGGACTTGTGTGAATGTTTGAAAATGGCAGGATGAAGAGATGAGTTAAAATTCTAGTGGTAGAAATGAAATCCTCTTCTGCTGCAGCTCCTCTTTTATCCCCATTGCTGCGAGCAGTTTTAACCACAAACACAACACAAAAGCCTTGACACTTGTACTGATGCAGGGTGGCAGTGTGTGTGTTGGCTTTAAACTATTGCGTGCGTGTGTGTGTGTATGTGTGTATCTCAGGGTATTTTAAGAGGGTGCCAGAGGCCCATGGGTGGTAGTCAGCATGCAAGTGCAGTGTGTGCAGCCCCAGCTACCCAGGCCAAATCGCTGTTGTGTCATGGTCTAGTTCAAAAGGCACCTGGGGTGGACAACATCCTCAGTTACAATTTTTAAAACAACAGGCTTTGTGCTGAAATATTAAGGTGATGGCAGCAAACACTGTCCTCCTAGTGTCACACATATATTGGACATGTGTGACACAGATATACACATTCACACACATTCAGTAGATCTATTTTTCTGGCTTCACTGTACAGCCGTAAGGGTGCAGCTTATATATGGATCCTAAAACCTGATACTTCAGGTAGTTTTGGGGGAGATTTGCCGAGAACTTTGTAAATCAACAGAAAATGACCTGTTCCAGTTTTAATAACATTGAAATTTCTCATGTCGTTTATCTATAAAAATGTACATCCACTCCATGCAACTGCTCTTTTGTGAATTTTTTTTATTTATTATTTATATTCATTTAAGTTATTTTACCCCAGCAAATAATTGACTTTTAAACAGCAAACATAAGAAAGCAAGTTTTCTTTTTTCAAACATACATTCTCAACAAAAAAGTATAGATACAAAACTGGGGCTCCCTCAGCAGTGGGAGAGAGACTTTAGTGCACACATGTTCACCAAGATGGGTTAACCCCTCACATCCCAGATGAAGCTGTTGCACTGGATGGGCGTACCTTATTCAGAGGAGTCAGGACACATGAGGGCAGAGAGGAGAAGGGCTCTGTGTCTATATGAATAATACTTGGTGCTCAGGTGCAACCAAAGTTGATGGTAGGGGTTCACCAGATGTCATGTTTCTGATGCTAAGATGTCTGCCATTTTACTTTCAAAAATCATCTGTGTTTATATTGTTGCTGTTTATTTTCCCACAGATGCAAATTCAAATAATGAACTGCAGGAACTGTATGATGACATCAGCAGCAATGTGTCCCTAATATATGGCAGAACTAAATCAGAATTTTGGTTTTGCACTGTAAAAATGACAAATTTTCCTAGGTTCCTTGACGGTATTTTTGAACATGTTAATTGTCTTACTCCACCCGTTGGCATACATAGAAACACTCTAGCCCTATGTAACACCACTTATGAGCATAATTGAAGGATATTCTAGGCTACTGTAACACTAATACAGAGCAATTTTAAGAGCAAGTGAAAGGTCATTAGCAGGTCACCACTGTGAATATACCATAAAAGATTTGTAGCTATGTGTTATCATGAGCTAACCTCTTAGATGTCCCTCCGGTCCCTTTCTTATTGCTGGCATTGTGCTTGGCCGCTCCTGCCTACACCAGGCTGGCTAGTTCCGGCAGTGTCCCTCTGATTCTGGGCCTCGCCCTCAGCCTGTTTGAGTGACACTTTGATTATGTGTGGTGTAGCTTCCCTTGGCATCAATAATAAAAACGGAGAGATTCCAATCAGGTGCAGTCTTTAAGTCTGAAATCTCTTGGGCACAATGAAACTTATATATATATATATATATATATATATATATGTATATATGTATATA
>JAQLOL010014326.1:0-11756 GCA_029783665.1 Naso thynnoides
TGTAAAAAAAAAACCCAAAAGGGATTAACATTTTCCAAAATTAAAAAAAAAAAAAAAAGCCACAAGCAACCCGAGCGAGCCCTTAGTGGGACAAACGGAGGAGAATAAAGGGACGTGGCGGCTCTTACCGTGCTCACTGAAGTTCCCGGCGCTCCCTCTGCTCTCCTCGCAGTTTCAAGTAGCGGCTGCTGTATTTTTTTGCGGCTTCTCCTGCGCGCTCAGCGGCTTGTGCCTGCGCCACGGTACGGCTCGACTCGGCTACCCTCCGCCTGCGCGCACACGCATCCGTACGTACGCGCACGCGCCTGCATTGTGAACGCACGCAAACGGAGCAGATGCACATTTCAAATGTTCCTCTGGAGTAAAATCCACTTTCTGAGTCTGATGTGACCTTATGACGCGCCGTTAGGCTGATTTTTCATCAAAAGAACGATATTTACACTGTTGTTGTTGTTGTTGTTGTTGTTTCATTATACACAGTTGACATTTTTTCCCGTCAAAGCTGAACGTGTTCCTGTAATACTTCAGCAACATTCGGTCTAACATTTTTCACATCATCCACGACGCCTCTGGCTCTTTGAACAGAAAAGTAAAGCCTGTATTAATTTTGTTTTTGTTTTTTTTTTAATTGTTTGTTTGTTCTTGCGTTTGTTTTGTTTTGTTTTTTAACGTGTAAATGATCTTCCTTCAGTTGAATTTGTGCATTCTGGGGATAATTACTCAGATACTGCACGATGGGTCTGGGCTTCATTTTTCTTGCGCTTTTTTTTAAAGTTTTTTTTTACTCCTCAGTTCTCAGCCTGTCTCTCATCTCCGCTGCCTCTGTGCGCCCCCTGCCGCTCACCGCAGCTTCGGCCTGCTCTTGTCGTTCAGTCTGACTCTATTTGACAGCGTACACTCGGTCTGAAGATTTGTTGGAACCGGATGCACTTGTTGATGCACAAGTTGAAGTACTTGACACCCAACAGATGAGAGAGAAACAGATTCTTTATTTTTTCCCCCCTCAGAGAAATACATCTCTCCTGTATTTCATGATAGAGAACTTTATCATTCTGATGGTGAACAATAAAGTTTTGTCCCCATTCAGGATGTTTCATCCCCGAAACTGAGTTTAATCTGTGCAATGCATCATTAGTCCTGTAACGTATGTAAAATATATATATATTTACTTCACATCCGGCTGGCAGACATTCTCATAACAGTGGAAAAGGTTTATTTAGTGTGAACAGACACATTTATTCAAGTTTGTTAGTTTAAATCCTCACATTTAAGAACAAGGTGGGGATGTAACGATGCAGTCATTTTTGTTGTTGTTGTTGTTGTTGTTGTTTTAGCACCATCTTTCCTAAAAGCACAGCCTTTCTTAATCTAAAAACATCCCGTCAAAAACATTCTCCATAAGATGCTCAGTTGGTTAAAACAGCAACTGATGTTGATTAAAGAAGAAAAAAAATCATAGCCATGCCGCTGATGGAGCAAAACTTTGCTGCTTTTGCAAGAATTTCTAAAGGCGGCTAAAGATGTTCTCAGACCAAAGGAAGGTGTGATTTTCTCCTGACTTGAAAATGTATTGTACAAATAGCACCTTGAGGTGCACCGTCTCGTTTTCGAGGGGTTCCAACACAGAAATTCGGTACAACACAATACAGAGAACACAAACACACACTACACACACACACACACACACAGGCTTTTTGGTCTCGACTCACCCACCCACAACATTGCCAAGGACACGCAGAGCACCCGCACAAAGGAAATAGAAAGCAGGTTAAACAAACAGACAAAACAAAATTAGGGAAAATAAATGCAGGCATTGCAACTTACAGACCATGTCTGCAGAAATAAATAATAAATAAATAAATAAATGATCAGAAGGTGGAATATTTGGACTTCTCTTGCCTCTCAGCGGTTTATCTGTAGTGCAGATCTTTCGACACTAGATGGCAGTTTTTGCAAAGAATTGAAGTGTTTAATTTGTCCCACTGAAGCGGTCTGATGAAGAGTCACCTGATGATCCAGTGTTTGTGTGACTGAACCGGTAAACAACACTTTGCTCACCTGAGCTGAAACTTAAGGGTTTTATTTAAGCCTTGAACTCTTTCTTGTAGCTTTTTATCAAACTTTAGTTTTCACCAGCTCTCCACTTCAGTGCAGCGTAGAGATTCTAATCTTGTTTTTAAAGACTTCCTACATTTACTCACTGCTCACTGCTTTTTAGAGTAAAATCTCACATTGAGGACAAGATTATTTAGGTGATGCAACAAAATAATCTTCTGTTTCCCAAAAGGTAGATGCTTAAGAAACTCTGAATAAAGAGTATTTTTCCCGCCTGATGACACTGAACTTTTTTTGCTGTTCATTGGCCGTGCTTGCTTTCACCAAATTTACTTACTTGTTTGTCTATTCTTGGCATCAGACTGTGACTCACCAGTTTGTTATCAACATCTCAGCCGCTCTGGAGGAAGACCAGCTAATTTACAGACCCTCGTCTCCCTCCAGCAGGAAGTATGTGGGGATTAGGGAGAGGTCAGTTTGTTCTGGAATACGCTGTGACCTGACTGGCCCGTCTGCGGTCGACCTCTGCTGCTCAGAGCTGCTGATAAATCCTGCGTGTTCGGAACGATACCGCTGCAGAGAAGAACTCATGAACTCTCAGTGACCCTTCAGATTGTGCATCCCTCTCTGTTTCCTAACATCCGCTGCTAAACCCGACAGCACTAAGCACACGTACCACCAACAAGCTACATAAGCCTCTAAACTGTTTATCTTAACAGGTTTAAGGGGCTTAAAGGGTAAAAATTGTAGAATACTCACTGAAAGTGATATTAAGCAATAAAGTGAGTTTTGTTATTATCGTTCTGATTATACGTCATCATGAAAAATCAAATTATTCTATTTATAGGCCTATTAAACTTTGTTGTCACATCTTTGCGTATAAAAAAAACTGTGCTGTTTGTCCACCTGCACAAATCTTTCAGCTGCAGCTTCCTTCACTTTTTTTTATTGGATTTTCATGTTTTGTTTGAATCCGTGCAGGGACAGTCTGGTGCATATAAACAATCTGTAATCTCCTCATGTGCACGTGATGACATGAGCAGCAACACACTCTGACAGCATTTTCCTTCCTGCGCATGTTTTTCATTTGCAGCTGAATCATCTGGTTTAAACGCGTCTCTTCACCTTTGATTACTGTTGAATTAAAGAGTCTGCCGTCGCTGCAGAGCAAACAGAAAGATTTGCCGCGGTGAAGATTCAGCCCAGAGGTTAACAGCAGAAACTGTGTCAAATGTCAGTCATGTTCAAAAGCAGCTTTGAAGGATTTGGTTCTGATGATCATTACAGTGTTTTCACTTTTTAAGTGTCTGTGGCGTTTCTATGATTTTCATAAGGGGTTATTAGTAATAACTGGGCTTGTCTTGCCCTGCCCAAATTACTATGTCATCATTTGTCAGTAAGTGGTTAAGATTAACATGCAGTGTTCAGTAATCACAGGGAGTCGAAGACAAGCTTGACTGCAAGTAATTATCGACCTCTTCCTCTCTTCCTCCACAAGTTTTCAGTCTGGCTTCTCCTGATGAGGGGTCCTTGAAAGTGCACCAGGAAACGTGTCCAAATAATGAAAAATGAGCTGTTATTGGCCATTACTGGGGTTTAATGCGTCCAAATGTTATCATTAAACGTCATCATCCTATATTGCTAAATCTGTTACACACAATGCAATGCGGAGATTAAAGAAATGCTGTGGAGGTCCTGTGATGAGGAAATGAAATCCCTGCTGTTTAATTCTTCTTACAGGATTTTTTTTGACAAACCTTGATTTAAAACATTAAGTGCTTATGCTTAAAGAAGACATATTAAACTCATTTTCGGGTCTTTTATTCTGATTTTGGACTCTTAGACACAATCGACCAAACAGTCAAGTCTGTAGATCTTCAGAAAACTGTGACTCACGCTCAATCGCTTCCTTGTATTTTCTGCATTCTCCAAAAACGGTCTGTGTCGGTCACTCCTCCCCCTTTCCATTATGTGCGCCTCTGTACTCGGCTGTACTCACAACGCCTTTACTGACACAAAATACACACAGCTGGGACACTGATAAAATGTTACTTACAGCTTCTCACACTTCAACAGGACAAAGCAACATGCGGTCCTTTAGCAGCAGTTTAGCTGTTAATCCAGCTCAAGTGCTTGTTGGGGAAGTAAATAAATCCACACGGAATAAATCCCCAAGAAACAGGAATGCTATCAACCTCTAACTGGTGCTTGCCTCTTAAGGAGAGTTTGATAAAGTTAACTTTCATTTCATTTACCTAAAAAAAAAACACTTTATTTTTTAGCCATCTCCAACAAAGTGCTGTCAGTAATCCCTGAAGCAGAGAGCAGAGTGCAGTGGTGTCTGAGCAGAGCGGGGGAGGGGACAGGCACAGCGCTGTGTGCACGGGGCTGGTACGCCCATATAAGGAAGTCCAGCACGCATGAGCGTCACTATAAAAAACACAGTTTAAAAAACACAGCGTGCAGAGCCGACTGAAACAGGCTGCAGGGCTCACTTCCAAATGCACGAACCTCATCATGTGACACTTTGACGTCATTTAACACGAGTATCAGACACTGAAACAACATTTATAGTTCAGAAAAGATGGAAAAGCTTCGTAGCTCTCCTTTAAATCCAGATAACCATATCGCACGTCCCCTTGCACAAATTTCAGGCTTCTGTGTGCGGCTGCAGACGGAACATTTAACTTGAGCTGATGTCTTTGACTCAGTGCGACCGTAGCTGTCACAGAGAAGTGTGCTGAACGTGCAGCAGCACAGGGCCTCACATCTGGCCTACAGTCCTGCAGATTTAAAAAAATTTAGCCTTTGCTCGTCACATTAAAAGAATCTAACAAATTATTCAGTTTTTTCCATTTGCCATGATGCATCTTTACGTTGTAAGTGCTTCATCTCACCAGTCACTGACTGCGAGGAAGAAGTGGAGGGGAGAGCTGCTACACGCGAGCGCGACTGATGTCGTTAACAGAGTGCCGAGAAAAGGAGAAAGTTTCAAAAGGACGGAAGAATTTCAAAAGTCACTTTCAGGCGTGATGGTGACATAATCACAAACTGTTTTGTTCTCTGTTAAAAAATGCGTACAGACGAGCTGTCAGTTATGTGCGGGGTCATTTCACACTAGATTTTGTGACTATAACTTATAAAATTACCGTAGATATTAAAAGTGGTAGATTAAATCTTTCAGTTCTGACAAAAAAAATACTTTCTTACCACAATGCCATGCAGTGAAAAAGTTTCAGACCTTTAATATTATATGTAAAAGTATTGTAATGTAAACATTTAATGTAACTGTAAATAATTTTTGTGTTTTTTCTCTGCAGAAAATAGTGACATCAGCTCTGCTTTGTCCAAGCTGACGGAGCCAACAGCAGCTGTGCCCATCTCCAAACTGTCCGTCTCCAACATGGTGCACAGTGCCCGAAAACACATCCGGCGCCACCGACACATCGATGAGTCACCACTCAGCACTGATATACTCAATTCTGTCCTCCTGGTAAGAATCATTCATGCTGCTGGTTTGATTAAAAAAAAAAGAAAACACATCTGTTAAATGCTTCTTTGTCAGTGGAGATAAGTAGAAGAAGTGCCTGGAAATATTTACAATTTAATTCAGTGAAATTAAAATGAAAGAAATTACACATCAAGTTTCACACAAGTGTGTCTTGTGTTGATCTTGTGTTGCCGAACATAAAGCAGCACAGGTCCGCATACTTCAATCCGTGGCTCTTTTCTCGGTCATCACAGTAAACTTACTTTGCCCCCCACTGGCGGACTCAGGATGTTTGAGGGGCGGGGCAAAAATAGTACAAAGGGTTCTCGTTGTCTGCAGTTGGGCACGTATCTGCCTTGTGTCCACCAGAGGGGCATCCTAGAGGGCAGCAGGGGGCACCAGGGGGCACAGCTGCCCCCGCTGCTTCCTCTTGAGTCCACCAGTGTTGCCTCAGACCCTGTTTAGTTTGCAAGTTTTCACATCAAACAAAACACTTTTGTAGTGGTTCGGAACTTCCTTTTACATGACAGCGGCGTGCTGGTGCCCCTGAAACCGTTTGAAACTGGCTTCCAGAGTGCAGCCATTCGGAACTGCAACCTTCTTTCTGGCTGTGTAAACTGGCAGACCACAAAGCCTGTAAAAACGGTGGCTATGCTAATGCTAATGCTAATGCTAGCACAAGTCAATACGTTTGGCAGAAGCCCCTAACAAACTCGAATTACACTCCCCAGTGCGCCCAGAGCAAGTCGAATATGACGACAGTCTGTTGGAATAAGTTCAGCTGTTCTTAGCATAACTTTAATAGTCAATCTGCGGCTGAATTTCTTTAATTTGTTGCTGCTTTGAGTTTCACAGCAACAGGAAGTAAACAAATCTGGCAGCTCTGATGGTACGCCATTACAAAGTTACAACGCCATCTACTGGCCTGGCATGCAAACTACAGCGCTTTTTGTTCTTCACGTAAAAGCAGATTTTTCTAAAGACGCAAAGGAAAGACTTTTCCGTTTTTAGTCGAGCTGCTCTCAGCTGCATGTTGCCTCAGACTAACAGAACCCGGCTCAGCCTCGTAACCAAAGCGGATCCCACCCTGCGTTTGAATCAGACCTCGTCGTGATAAAAACCCTCAAGTGACCGAATCGAACTTCCGCCCAGCGTGAGGTCACAGCTTTCTCTTGAGGAGCGATGAAAAAAATCTGCATCTTCTGTATCAACTTGTGTCGCTCCGTTGCACTTATACACATTGATGCTGCCAAAGTCTTTTTATGTTCAGTCTGACCTTCACATGCGTCTTTACTTGTATCACGACTCACACTGATCGTCCCTTCAGTCTAATCTGCACATCGCTCACATCCAGCTCCAGAAAAAGGTTTTAAACACGGTCAAGAATCTGATTTGAAAATGAAATAAAACCACAATGTAATCATCTACAAACTTCGTTTACCAGTTAAAGTTTTACTGGCCTGTGTTCCAGAGTCTTGCCATCATTTTTGCAATAAGCACATATTGACAAAACTCATGAAAGTTGAAGAAGGAAAACATTAAATATATTGTTTATTTATGTTTTCAGTTTATGTCAAAAAAGAAAAGCAAATGATCACGTTCTGTTTTATTAGCATCCAAACTTTGTGGAATCAGAGTTTATCTGTATTTGCCTGAGTTTTATGTAGGGGCATTGATGAATATGCACATATAGAACAAAATGTTTATAACATGTATTGCATGCGTCCACATGTTTTGCCTGCGAGACACAAATGAGTTCGGACTTTGAAACAAATTTCCCTCAGGCACGATAAAGTTTAGCTCACTGATGAGGTCAGAACAGTGTTTAACATGTATGACAGGTGAGGCGTGTGCTCACTCCTGGATTCATCTCATGTGAATGTATCATCATGTGTAACAAACATCGTGTTGAGTGTTTGTGTTTTTCTGTCTCAGTATCTCTTCCCAGATGCTGCAGTGGAAAAGTCGTCAGAGAACAACAAGAATAAATCAGCACAGTCAAACGTGGCGGGGAAAGCTGAGCCGGACAAAAACTCTGACTCTGTACGTTTGCCCTTTCACCATAAACTCGTGGCAGCCAGGTGACATTCCAGGTTTCAGTCAAGTCTGTTTTTCTACAGATGTGTGTTTTAAAAGAGGAACAGTTCATGAAACACAGTGGGTCAGATCTACAGAAGGATTGTGCTGCTTTTATGGCTGCTAAACCTGCAAATGAGGAAAAAAAAACACTGTGCAAACCGCAAAGCACACGCAAAGGGTGAAATGCACACAAACTGCACTGCCACTGCTAGCTGCACCTGTCCCATTTGCATGTATGTAAATTAGGGAATATTCAAAAATTTTAAATTGTCACCCTGCTGGTAATAAGCCTCGTGGCAAACAACATTTATTACCATTAAGTCCTGGCCAGTCCTCATCATAAATCAACCACAGCACTGTGCGTAAAAGCACACAGACTTTCTCTAATTTTGGAGACACATGTAAAGTGTCAGCTGCTTTGAATTGCTGGAGCCGACTGCAGCACACAGCCGACTGTGAGCAACAAACAAAATCTGACGCTTTCTGCAGCATTTTGTGCTCTCTGCAGTGTCCATCATGAACCAGTCTGTGTTCTGTTCTATGGAGAAAAGACTTAACACTGGGAAAAGGATCTGCTGACTCAGTTTGAGGCAGAAAAAGGGCAGACTGCGCTCACCTGCCAAACTTTGTGAGCGTGTTAGCGCTGGCATGTGATTAACGCAAGTTGTATTGTGGTTAAGGTGCTAAAACGGGGCAGGTTGCTCATGCTAATTCATGGTGCTGCTAGCAGGTCCATTCTTTGTGGAACTGGCCCATAAACTTACAGACACTGCAGAACCATAGAACTGCAAACACACACAAAAAAACAAAAGTTAAACAGCAATATTTACTTGTTTTGCAAACCTCTGGGAAAAGTGCACAAACAAATAATTTTAATATTAACACGATGATCACTGCATGCGCAGCGCTGTCTGATTCTGCTGCATCAAAACACAGAAAACAGAATCAGCAGCGTTGCCATGTAAGTTGAAAATGCCCCACGTGTGCACGTCACTCCGGACGGTTGCGTTCTCTGTGAGTCAGCGTCACTTTAACGTTCTCTTCATTTTTAGTCACTGTCTCCTGACATTCAATCCCTGTTCTGACTCTGAATGTCACCTCTCCATCGACGGCTTTGACATGGTTCTCCTCCCTGCATCTTTCTTTTTTAATCCTTCTGTTTTCAGAACTTGTTTCTGCAGCTGAAGTCGGCGCCCTGTGACAGTCTGACCTACAGGCTGGCTCTGTGCGTGTGTCTGGTCAACTACAACCACGGCGGTCTGCGGGCTGTGGCCCACCTCTGGCAGGAGTTTGTCCTGGAACTGCGCTACCGCTGGGAGAACAACTACCTCATCTACGGGTGAGTGTGCCTCCCCCCTGGGCTGCTCGTGGACTCGTGTGGAGAGGATTGTGAGCAAAGCACCTTGCATATGTTTCAGGTTTTAAGATTTTAAGATCTCCATCTCACGCAGCCACAGCAGCGTGTGTTGCTGTTGTACTTGCAAAAAAGCTCAGATTTAAGGATTTAGGAATATCTTGATCATACAACGGCGTGTTAGGGCCATCTTAGGAAAAAAAAAAGACACACTGGAAGGTGGGAGTTTTAAAGTCAGAATTTTCAAGCTTTTAACTCAGAATTTTTTGAGTTTTAAACTCGTAAATCTGCGAGAAAAAAAAGTCAGATTATGTGTTTTTCTCTTGATCAGTGAAAGAAACAGTCCACACTTTGCGAGGCTGGACAGATGTTGCTTGTCGTGGACTGTGCCTGCAGTGCAGGATCTTATCAAACTCTGCTTTTCAGTTGGATAATGATAATGAGGAATTTACAAAGGAACAAGGAAATACTTGTTATTTAAGTCCAGTATGATGATTGTGGAGCTCAGGGATAAACTGGTTTGGCTTGAAGGACTCTGGAGTGAACGATTCCGGCCAGTGAATCAGGTTTTAAATGATACTTAACGTCAAATTAACACAGTGAAGGTGTGTGGTCCTTGGTCACTCACACACACACACACACACACACACACACACACACATCGAAAGGGAGAAAAAGTGTTAATTGTCTGTGCTGAACCTGGCAACGTGCACGCCCGTGTGCGCCAACGTCCGTGTCAATCAGCTGAGGGCGCGCTGGAATTTGAGGAGACAACACGAAAGGCCTTAATGCTCTCTGGGACTCCTGCGACAAAATAATCACGCCATCAGCTGATTGACGCGGACGTCAGGGTGCACGGACATGCACGTTGCCAGGTTCAGCACGGACAGTTTACGCTTTTTTTTTTTTCCTTCCCCCTTTTGATGTGTGTGTGTGTGTGTGTGAGTGATCAAGAATCACACACCTTCACTGAGTTCATTTAAAATTAGAGTATCAGCAAAAACCTGATTCTCAAAAGTATTTCGTTAATCGTGTGTATATTCCTTCTTTTTATTACTGTCCAACTGAAAAGCAGCGTTTGATAAGATCTGCCACTGCAGGCATCACCCAGAAACAGGCAACATCTGTCCAGCCTCACAAAGTGCACACTGTTTCCTTCCTTGATTTGAGGCTGATTGAAAAACATATTTTGAGTTTTTATTTCGCATATTTGTAAGTTTAATACTAAAAAAAAATTTAAAATTCTGAGTTAAAAACTCAAAAATTCTGACAAAAAAAAATTGGAAATGAATCTTCTCTTCCAGCTCGCCTTTTTTTTTTAAAATGGCCCTAATTTGCCGACGATGATCATTTAAAGTTCAGCGTGAATTTTGTCACCGAGCACCAGCGTTCAAACACGAAGATTCAAACCTCATGCGAGTTGATTATTTGTGCCGTGCTGCTGGAGCTGCTCGCTCTGTTGTTGTCATCATGTTCTCTCATCTTCATCTCTTCTCCTCCTCATGCTCCTCCTCCTCCCACTGTGCAGGCTCGCCGGCGGACCTCCTGATCTGCGCTGTTGTCTTTTGCATCAGAAGTTCCAGGTAACGACTCTGCAAATCCACTCTGTGTGTGTTTGAGCCGTGAAGGCAAACGAGAAAAAAAACAAACGAGAAAAAAGACGCAAGACAATTACATCAGTGGCTACGGGTTTTTCTTAATGTGGAGACGTGACGCAGGGATGTAAAATCTTAGATTTTACATGTTCAGAGTCCAGCTGTCTCCTCTCAATGTTCTTAACTTTCATCAGTGGATTTTTTACAGTGAAATAGCAAAATGGAATTCCATTTTGACATCTTGTCATTTCGTGCTGATCCACTTGTTGAAATGTAAATATGGGAAAATTCAGGATCAAAGCAAAGCTTACACTGAGGAGAACATTTGTCGGTGAGGTCATCTCGCTCAGATCGTGATGCGTTCTGGAGAAAACAGCAGAATCTCCTTCAGGGCTCGAGGTTCTTCAGAGCAGTGACATCACTCCTTCTTGCTCTTTCTGTTGCAGTTGTGTCGCTGCTCAGTAAAGCTGCGAGAAGCAATAACGTCTGATGGTTCAGAGATTATTTGTAAGACGGCAATATTTGGTATTTCATGACTAAAAATAATCTTGTTTTTGCGTTTAGATGCTGAACTGCTGCATCGAGAGACGGAGGGCCCGAGATGAAGCTCGCAAGACGCTGGATGGAAGCAGAGAGAGGGAGCGCAGGGTGTCCGGCGGCGCTCAAAGCGTTCGGTCCTCTGCGTCCCCCTCGGCGAGGGAGGTGTCCCCGGGAAAATCCTGGGACTCATGGAGCGACAGTGAGGACGAGTTCTTCGAGTGCCTGAGTGACCAGGGAGAGATCGAGGCTCCACAAGCCGAGGGAGAAAAGGAGAGCAGCAAAATGAAAGCAGAGGGTCGCCTGCACCCGCACAACAACATGACTCTGCTGAACTCCGCAGAGCCGCTCTACGTTCCCGTCACGCAGGTCAGGACCCCGCTGCGTCCCTCCCCGTCTCTCACTCACTCAACATTCAGAAAGTTTTGCTTCATTTAGAAATGCAGACGTTGTTCGTACAGTTCATGCAGTTAATGTTTAGTGAACAGAATACTGAAGCTACATCCACATTGTGTCCGTATGCGCGGTGTAAGCTCAGCAGCAGCTCGACTCTCCGGCCAAACTACACACATGTCACATGACCACTCAGCGTCACACAGCACCTGTTCACTCAAAGAATGTTTCCTCTGTCTGTGAATATTAGCAA
>JAQLOL010014327.1:0-11745 GCA_029783665.1 Naso thynnoides
CTCCTCCGTCCTTCCCACTTGCGCCGGTAGGAGGGACAGGCGGAGTGCCTGCGCCGGGCTGCGCCAGACTGCGCCGTTCATGAAACTTGCAAATGCACCTGGACACACCCCGTTGGCGCGGCGCACCTGCGTTGGAGTAGGCAGTGTATCTTTTGTGTCATTGCGCTAAAATTCCACAAAAATCTTTCATAATATTTTTATTCAGATGGCTAAACTCTGCTCCTCCCTGTGGCTCTGTATGCGACAGGATATTTTTGGACAATAACTGTAATTTCAGAGAGTGCAGAGATCCTATTAGCTGCTCTACGCTTTTTTACATTTTTATGCACAAATTGTAAATGTGCGTAAAAAGAGGCTGATGGAAACCCAGCTGGTTTCTGCAAGCGACACTGTAAGCCAGTTTAAGTTGAGCCAAGAGGGGCTAGTTTACTCCGCTTCAACTTTTCCTGCAACCGTTTCGTTTCATCGTCATTCTTTGATGCAAACTGGACTTAACAAGACAGAACAGCAGCAAACTAAATAAAAAATGCAGGTCAGCACAAAAACACTGAGGGGAGGATGCAGCGGAAATGCTTCCTAAGGGGTCTCATGCTAAAGCTAGCTTGATTTTCAGACATTGCCTACCTCAGCTCTAAGGCACTAACAAAGTGATAGCAATTCTTGCTGATGGAGATATGATTGCGCCGAATTTCATGGTAATCTATAAACTGTGTGACATTTCACGCGGTTCAAAGTTGAAAAGCTAACAAACCAACACTAGCATCCTTAGAGCTGCTAGTATGGCTAAAAAGAAACGCTAATCTGCTATATTAGGACAATGTGAGCTTGGTTTAATGAGATTCAAGTGACAGTGCTGGCAACATAAACAAACATCAAGCACAATTATAATATTGCTAAATATAATTCTGGTGGGGTGAGGATGTGCTTGATATCATCTGTAACAACTGCTACTATAAACCCCTCAGAGAAAGGAGGGGGGAAAAAAATGAAAATACATGAAAACTGAATTAAAATAACCAAGGCTGCTTTACTTTGGCAGAAAATCTTGCTTGTGTGGGAAGCTGACTGAAAGAATATTTTTTCAGGGCCTGTGGCCAAGAGCAACAGCCAGCAGAAAGCTATACATCTACTGCAGAAAGAAGCCTGTCCCTAAAATTAGAATTGAAATACTGTAACCTTCTCAAATTACGTGATAAAACTGAAAATATAATATACAAATATAGAAAGCTAAGCCTTTCATGTATCGTTTGCGCATACACTGACTTACATGTGTGTAGAAAACTACTCAAGGGTCTCCCATGCGTAGGTTTCATATTTACCTGCTCATACTTGACATTTAGGTGTTTTCACCACTAGGCTACGCCTAAGAGCAACAAAAATTGTACTGGAGTGCCAGCGTTAGTAAAAATTTGTGGAGTGCATATTCTAATGTGCTTAGGGCTTAAATCTAAAACCTTATCAATAAAAGCATTTATAGTTGATGATTCTGCATTTTATGATTTAGATTCATTTCAGTGTGTTGTCTAATTTTGACCGTGTTTTAAAAGCTGTTTGTTTTTTGCCAGTAATCTAACCTGGATCCTCAGTAAGGATAATCTGATAATCAGATAATTCAACTACAAATATTACAATTGATTTATTTAAGGTGTTATATAATGTCATTTATTTAAAATCGCCTGTTCTTTACATTTATTTTTATGTGAGAAGGAAACTTTACTGATGAAAGTACAAATTATTTAAGTTACTGTTTAAGTTACTGAATTTTTACTGCAGTTATTTATTTTTTTTGCATTTTTGCATATTCCCGACCCACAATCAAATAAGTGGTTAACTTATTCACAGTAAATGCATTATCTGCCATTGTATTTTGTTTTTACTTTTCAGCACATCAAGATCAGTATGTCATTTAATACTGTATTACTCTGATCGTTGAAGTCCTAACTGACGATGGAAAGCTGTTACTGAAGGTTTACTGTCTATTAAAACCAGTGGAAGGGAAAGACATACCAAGCAGACATTCATATGATGTAGGCAACACAGCTGCAGCTAATAAAATTCATAATGATGTATAATGCTGCATTCACATGAAATCAGGCAGACAGCAGGAGACACCTTGTGAACAGCACAGGAAAAAACAAACAGTTCGATGGAATAGAAGGATAGCAAAATGAAACATCCATGACGATGCGTTGTTACTCTTTATTTTCTATTGCAAAATTAAAATAAATGTTAAATTCCAGCCAAAACATCATGTTTTGGAGGACAGCTTTGTGCTGACTGCCTTCAGCGTATCAGCTTTTTGTCGACATCTTCGGAGATTTTCAGGCTGTGGTAAATACAACACGTATTATTGCACATTAGGGCATGTTTTCTCCTGGCGTGAGGCATTTCAGGATTAACGTAAAATCCGATTGTATGTTCCATTGCGGAGGATGGCAAAAAGTTAAAGTATTTAAACTTTTGACAGCCATGCCGTCTGCCGTTACCGTTGCTGGCATTCTCTGCCGGCCTCATTAAATTTTACTGTCCTGCTTTCATCCACTTGAATGACATCCACTTTTCCATCTACCGTCTGCCTGATTCCATGTGAACGCAGCAGGAGATGTGCTGATGATTAAACATTGACCATAGTCAAGGGTCTCATTTTCAACCCACTCAGTCCTCATCCTATTGATAGAGATCATTTTCAGCTCATTGCAAGTAGTACGGAGCTTGGATGGCTCGCCATTTCGTCACTAATGCTAATGCTAATGCTTGTCAAAGGACCCACTTAAAAACCACTACCAAACTCTCATTAAATACACCACAGTACACCCAAAGCAAGTCAAATATGACGACAGTCTATTAAGGTGAATTAGAGTGTTTGTAGAATAATTTTAAATGTCAAACTACGGCTGAAGCTGCCAAGTGCTTTACTTTCCGTTGCTACTGCTAGCTTCCTGACGCTGTTAACCCTAATCACAGCCACAAATTAAAGAGATACAGCCATAGTTTGACTTCTAAAATTATTCTAGGAGCACTTTAATTCACTCTTACTCTAATTCTAATGTTTAATCAGAGTATGGCAGTGGCTACTGTTGACTCCCTTGTCTTGCGCTAGAATTAGCGGTGAAACTGTGATGCAATAAGCTGAAAATGGTCTCTATAAAAAGGAACAAGACTGGGTAGGTCGAAAATGAGCCCCCACATTAAAAATTCCTGATTATCTCGCCAAGGTAATGTTCTAGTTGGTTGTAAAATGAATACATAAATAAGACTGTTTATTACGACCAAAAGACCTATTACACAGAGTATTATGCTTACAGCATCATGGGCTGTGTTGTTTTGAATAAGCGGTGTCATTCCCCCATTACCATGCACTATCACAACCATGTGATGTTAAAAAAAAGTTCATTATAGGTTGTATTAGAAAGCTAAAGATATTCAAACATAAATCAAGCACAGTCTTGCTCCAAATATCTCAGGATTTGGCATGAGTCATATTGGTATTAGATTTAATCAATAAAGCAATCACAGAGTCCAAATATGTGAACTGCAGCTCTGATTGCAGCAGGGAAAGAAATTGGGGGAAAAAAAGTTTAAGAAAGTGAGAGATGTTGAATGAAACTTTGCGGATGATCTCTATCAGCGTTTTTTTGTGCCAAAAGCAACAGCACCACGAAATGAAAAAAACGTCTCTGAGCCATACTGCCGTGTGCAAGAATTTGTGTGTGTGTGTGTGTGTGAGTGTTTATATTCTGTATCCTTTAATCATAGAGTTGTAGCACTTACAGGAAGGGGTAACGCTGGGTGTTTTAGGGACAGTCCGGTAAATTGGATATGGAAAAGAACATTCTTTCACAAACACACATTTGCATACTTCATATAAAATCCTCCAGGTTCCTTTCCACTTCGCAGAGCCCCCTAAGATGCTCTGCTAGTGGAGAAAACATGATGCAGTGAAAGACGGGCGCACTTACGGGAAGAGTGCGTCCCCTCTATGCTGCCCTCCAAGTGTAAAATATAGGCTGCCCTGGTTGCTAAATTACTAGCTGGCCTTTTTGTGCCTCTCAATGGTTTAGCTGTTAACTGTGAGTAGTTACTAATAAAAAATCACTTTAACCAGGGTTTGTAACTGTTTCACCATGAATGCATGATGACTTCGTGCATGTTGCACCTTGTGCCCCCAGACAGCACGAGTTTGACACATCTCCGTCAATAACTTTGCCTTCCTGGAGTCTCCGCTGGTTGTTTTTGTAATGTTTGGACAGTCACTTCTTTTTCCAGCCCACAGCTGCAGTTTCAGCCACGTATTCAAGGACATGAGAGTGGTATCTTCCTGTCTAACTCTTGACAAGACAGAGAAGATATGTATCTAAAAATAAATGTAGAAAAATTTCTTAACCAGGACTTACTTGAACTGCTGTCAGAGAAGTGGAACCTTATGGCATGTTAAAGAAACCAAACAGCACCACCTAGCACATAACCCCTTCATTTGCCATTCCATTAATACTTTGTGAGACTTTTGCCAATTGATATAAAACACCAAAGATGGTTTCTTTCATTTTTTACCATGTCAGTACACCTGATGTGAATGGAGTGATGAAATTAAATAAGAAACCTTTTCATATCAAAGATACAATTACTACTGTATTAATTTAATGGTACACCAAGGTAACGTTATGCCAATTGGATTTCTCATTTGATTTGTCAGGTCTTTTTTTTTGTACTCAGAGTACAGTTTACATCCTCTTGCTTTTTTGCAAAGTGGAAAAACCTCATAAATTATTGAAATACTTCTGTCAAAGCAGCAATCAGCAGATTAATTTATATATCTGACATTTTCTTCATTGCATTCAGATTTCACTGAGCATTCCTGTGAGAGCAGCCTCATTGATTTTTTTCCGGTTTTTAATTGAAAATGAAAATTAAGGTTAGAGTAGAAAGTATGAGATGATACATTATGTATTGATGCTTTTATTCAGCTCAGACAAGCTCTGACTTCAAACAGCACCAGCAACATTAGCATTAAGAAATTAAATAAATAAGCCAAGCGTCAATAAACATGATCAATGTCACTTGCCATCCCATAGTACTTTGTACTTTCTTGTTGCATAGAAGATAAACTGCTGATTTTAATTAGATTAATGATGGCTGATCTAAGACTGAGGTCTTGGTTGCTTTGTGGTGGGCTAAAATTAGACTTTGTGCTAATAATTATATCCAGTGAATTGTTTTTTACTGTTCATGTAGAGAGGATAAATCTTGTGAAGCAGATTAATAGTCACTGTATGAATGAATTTGCATCTGACCCACTTTTGGTGTGAATAAGCACAAGGAAATTTGAGAAAATAGATACAGCTGTTTAAAGGTGAGCTGTGAGAGGACATAAAAATTTAGGAAACAAATGTCTGAAGCCTGAAATAAAGACCATAGGGCATGACATCTGAAAGCAAGAGTGAATAGCAACACTCAAATATGTGATAAAGAGCCTGCCAGGGACACTGGAATTGACTTTTGGCAAGGGGAGCTGGGGGGTGGTAAGAGAGGCACAGCAAGGCTGATTAGACTGAGCTATAAATGAGCCTGAACTAAGGCTTTTCAGAGGTGTACTGCTGTTAAGAAAAGTAGAAAATAAGATTTGGATGCTCAGAAAGCATCTTTACAGTACATTTATGACAGTCAATCGTTCATATCAAAGAAGCACAGTGTCACATGTATTTTCACATGTCCCTGTCACATGTCCTGATGTCAATTATGTAACCTTAGTAAAAATGAAAAATTGCAAAATCGAAAGTCATCGAGCAAATCATAGGCCCTTGAAGAAACAAATAATAAATAATAAAAACCCTATACCAGGGAAGCTTCTGATAAAAACAATGTTTGGCTCGCTGGCTGTGTGAGGCTATCACAGATATATGCAGCGGGGAGAATGCCTCACCTGGTATTCCAGCCTTATCTACTAGAACTCCCCAGAGCTTTTTCTCAGAGGAATGTCTGTGGAAGACACAGGTGCATCATGGGCTTTCACCATTCTATCAGTCCAGTCTTTTGGTGCCACACATGGGAGATGATCCCAATAAATCAGCCTGTAACAAACATACTTGGTGTAAAATAACTCTGTTTAAGCATTAAAGGGAAAATCCACTACTTTTCATTTAGATGCCCAATCAATATTGATGGTAATTGTAGTCAACTGAAGTAATAAATTCCTCAATTTGTGCTTTAACGAGAGAGAAAGCTGAATTTTCTGAGTTGTCCTGCTCACACAGCCGTTCTTGCAGTGCCTACATGTACCGGGACGTAATGCATCGCAACAAAAACAGTGCTCCAAGATAGCTATCCATTGCACTGAAACACGTCTTTTACTTAATATTGCATAGCTTTTAATAACGAGGGGTTTTTGGTCTGCCAGAGCCAGGAAATCCTGTCAAAATCAAACATGGCGCTGACTTGCCTGGAGTGCGACGGGAAAGGCGAGGGCTAAACAGTCGATAGTTCTTCCTGGAACCAGCGATCTCATTGGTTCCAGGATAGAACAAGAGATTTTTAAGCTGCGTCCCAGAGACACAGAGAACATTGAAAAAATAAAAAAATAAAAAGATTGTTGGGTTTCACATTATATCCCTAATTTGGATCAATAGAGTTAGGTTTGAAAATGGGCGGAGTTGCCTAGAGACCCCTACTTTTTGTTGCGGAAAAAGCTCCATCCTAGACAGACCCGGTTTATCTTAAAGCAACAATATGTAGCTTGTGACCCATGGTTTCAAAAATGAACTTAACAATGCAACTCACTATGTAGCACAAACAGCAATTTTACTTAATCTGGGTCATATTTTATGAAGAAGCTGTCCTCTGGTTTCCCTCTGTCCCTATGTCCTATGACTGCTCTGTCTGTCTGCAGCCTTTTATTTAGCATACCTGTCCTTAACAACTACACGTCAGTCTGAGATAATGCCTGTCTGTCCTCTGGCTTGGTCATTGTTTGTTTTCCTCTATCAGCATCATCTTTACAGTATCTGCATCTTTGTCATGAAATAAGCAGAGGCTGTTGAGTCCAGTTACATTGCCCACTGACTCAGTGCTGGATCTCCATCTACCGTAAATGTGACCCCTGAGGGATAACAGCACTGGAACTAACCATACCTTCACAGCTAATCTGATACTGCCAGGCGATCCTGTTAACTGTGCTCTCTTAATCTTGTGGTAATGATTTCTTAGATCTTGAATTCTGTGTGTTTCTATGCGTGTGTGTTGGAGCAGTGCCTACCTTTCTGAATGGACAAAGGAACTCATAACTTCTATTTTTACCAGCGTGCTGTTTCCAAAGGAACATGTACTGCAAACAGTGGGGAGTGCGTACGTGTGTGTTTAGAGGATTTACAACCACAGTATTAATAGCCTGCCCTGTGTCTCTCTGGTACAGGTGTGACACTGCTGTGCTGGCTGAGGAAGAGGAAGAAAGGAACCGAAGGACCTGTTGGGGACGACACAAACAGAAGCAGACCCTGAACTTATCACGGCAACTTTGACAGAGGAGGTGTTAAAGGTTCTGCAGCTGTAATTAGATATGTGTGGACACCACAGCCTTGTGTGAGCACCAGCAGGAAAGGAATAAAAAGCTGGCTGCTGCTGCTCGACACTGTTAACAAAGTGGAAACCACACATTTGGATTTCCTTATCACTCCCAGAACGTCCTGTGGCAGGAGGAAAATCATCAGCATCTTACATGGAAAAACAGAGACCTTTCAACTATTGTTCTTTCTCTTATGTACCTCTGTACCTCTCTCAGCACTTTCAGCTCTCCAGCTCACCTGTCATTTAAAAACTGTTGTTTACTTAGTGACGGAGGCTGTGAATGCACAGGTGAGACAAGGGCAACATTATCAAGCATCAGTGCTTTGATTAAGAAAAAAAAAAAGAAGAAGAAGAGGAGAAACGTATTGTCAAAATAAGTGATGTGAAAAAAGTGTCTGGCATGTCATGGCTATTTATAGCCATGACATGGTCATGGCTATGACATGGTCATGGCTGTCATGGCTATTTATAGCCATGACAGAAATGCATGACGGAGCTTCAGCTGTAACACGATTGCTTTTAGCAGCCGTCTGGAATGTACGCGTTTAAAGACAACAATACTCTGTGAAACAACACAGACCGCTCATTCATTTGAATGGGATCACTACATTACACAAACACCCACCCACAAACACACACACACACACACACACATACACACACAAAACAACAAACAAACAAAAAAAACCGGTTGTGATGTCATCGAGCGTGATGATGCAATTGTACACATGTGAAGAAACATTCCTGGTAGAGTACTAGTAATGAGAATACCATACTGCAACTGTTTACTTCACAATGGATGTGGGAAAAGGTCAAATAATTGTTGTCCTGATAACCTTTTAAACTTGTGAAATCCTTTTCCGAGTGTTATCAATCACAGTGCAGTGTTTTGGCTCATGATGAGCCTTCGAACTCATTGGTCTGTTTCACAAACTGGACCGCTCTGGATCATATTTCATTCAGTATAAAGCAGCATGATCCACTGTTGCAGCCCTTGAACAGTGCTGTTTTTGTTTAGACAGTTTTTTTTTGTCAACAAATCCCATGAAAAGACCAAAATCAACAGTAAACATAATCCACTGATGAGTAATATTAGCCAAAGCTGCTAAACCTTAATTAAGACTTAGGGTCCTGTCTTCCACCTAGTGCACAGGTGGCGCACAGTGTAGTGCAACACATTTTCATGCCCAGCACTCACATTGTCTAAACAGGAAATGTACTTGCGCTTATCTGTGCGCCCATGGGAGTGTTGGCCTTAGAAGAGGGTGTGGCCAGGCACATTGCTGCATAGTGTTGTCCAGAGCAGTATAGGCGAGAGAGTGGCGCCAGCGGAAGTTTCAATTCTTGATCATTACGTCACTTTCGTAGAAGAGCTTCAGTTCTCGGAAGTCATCTGGTGGACCATAGGAATGCATGGTACAGAGAGACAGGACTATGATCTTTTGTCATTATTAGTCAATTAATGCATTGAATTACAACGTTTTTAAAGCATACCAACATGTTTATTTAGTTCCATAATATGTCTTACACGAAAATCCGTAAAGCTATTGCGGTTAAACAAACGGGAAGAAAATTGATCATTTTAATCACTTTCTTAAACTAGTCCAGCACCATGGTCAGCACCCAGCTAATCTGTTGTTAGCCTAGCCCGTCTGTTAACATTCCCTAAATCTACAAGTTCGTAAGCAATCATCCACTTACGTGCTTTAATGCCCATGTTAATTTGACTGATATGTGCTGATATAAACTTTGATTCTTTAAACGTCTAACCTTTTAAAAGTGCATCAAGGTAGGTCTGCTATTCTGCAGCCCATTTACACTCTGTAGTGTTGTTGTTGAAACTTACGGGAATTGGACAGATGCTCCACAGTCCGGAAAAACTGGTCCACTGGAGCAAACAGAACTGACACCACTCTCTCTCCTATACTTCTCTGCACTATTTGGATACATGTACATAGGTGCATACACAAGGCACGTACATTTTGCTTGCGACAGATGGGGACGTGCAGCCATACTCCTCATTAATTAACCTGCCAGTGCATTACTGAATGCAGTGAAATTAATAAGTTTATCGTAATAACCTAATGCACTGAGCTGACTGCTGTGGCCATAATCTGCTCTTGTGCATTCATCTTGTGCACAAGCAGATCCATTTCCTCAGCCCTAAAATCATTAACCTCTGTGACAGTTAACTCCATCATCTAAATAGCGATACACCATCTTCACACTGATTGGTTTAATCTATGCTATACCAAAAACAAACCTATCATTAATTAGGGTAGTAAATCCGACCCCTTTGAGCCTTGCCCCTCACTTTACCACCAGATTATGCGCCGTCTAAATAGCAAAGTGGACTTTGACACTTGGACTTGGATAGTCAAGATGAAGCCCTGGGAGTTGACAGCTTTGCTAGCAGCTCTATGCGACTGATATCACACAGCTACAATTTAATATACTGGCATATGGACAACATGTTGATGTTAACGTTTACCGAGTTCACAATCTTATTTGAGCTTTTTATTTCATTAAAAAATTATTTTTTAATAATAATAATAATAATAATAATAATAATTAATCGTGGTGCTAGAGTTAAAGTCAGAGGATCATTACAGTCATTTGGATACTGGGGACCGTTAATGATTTCACCAACCAAGGACCAAAATGCTGCCATGGTTAAAAATTATTAAAAACACATTATGAACACACTAATAATGTGTTATATGTGGTAACCCTAACCTTGCTTATAACTGATTATACAGCACTATAGGCGGATTATAACGCATTATATGTATGTTCATAATGCATTGATGCTTTCAGTATAAATGAGCTACATTGTCGCACTGGCTGGCATGTACCTGCACTGGGATGCCACAGTGGGGTTTGACTCAATCCAATATCCAGCCTGGTGCCATGAATAGTGACCACTGAGTATATTCAATAGTCCTCCAGAAAAGCAATATTACATCTGGGAGAGTAACACTAATTGAAACTACATTGTCCAGATTTGGAAAGGCTGGCTAAAAATTAAGCCCTATACACCTGACCCAATTTTAAGGAGTGATATCTTTAACAGAAACATATGAGCCCAGAGCTGAGAGACACACACAGGTTTGAAAAGTCATACATGTTTGAGAGACTGACGAACACACTGTTGTTTTGGTCTTTTCAGTGGATTTTTTTTTGGATTTGAAAAAGTAAAAATAGAGAAATAGAATCCACTGAACAAAACAAGACATTTTTTCAATCCATGAAAAAATCAGAGCGTTGCTTTGAACTTTTTAAAATAAAATGTAAAAAGTCTAATCAAAATTTAATATATTGTTGAGGGAAATTCCCAGTAAAGATATTGTTGCTGATGTATTTCATTTGATGTATTGCATCTGTTTACAGATATTTGACTTCCTTTGCATGTCAATAGTGCTATTTAATGCTTCTGTGCAATGCTATCACTCATGACAAAACACTGAGAAGCCACAAGTGCTTTTTGTGTGTGCTTTGTAAGATCTGTGTGGCTCCTCAGAGGCCTCTCTTATCATCCCAGGCCAGGTGATAATATTACGGCTTCAGTTCTGATGCAAGAAAGAATACAAAAAGTGTGAGCACAGTTGCAGGTAGGAACCAAGCTGTTACATTTCTATTGATTTAACTCCCAGAACAGCAGGAGACAAGCCGCAAACATGGCCTGCCTGATGCATAGTTAACCAGTTTATCCTCTGAGGAAACCTTGCATTTGGATTTGGGAGGATTTGTGCAGGAGCTTGAAACGTGGGAGAAATTTTCACAGATCTCACAGTGGATTTAAAGCATGTTTTTAGATGTAGCCTGTTGGCTTTGTACTTATCTATACTATACACACGAGAAATCAGCAATGTTATGCTAAAGCTAGATTCTGGTGATTGAGTCTCAGATGCCATAAATAAACTAATGTACTTGCCACAGATAAAAATGCGTGCCAACCAAAAAGCATGACATGGTTTGGTTGCTTTCTATCCTCCTTGAGCTCTTCCTCTGAGCGGAAGCTCACTTATCATAATCATAATGATATATAATAGTACTGAACCCAATTCACACAGTTAAATGACTGAGCTAGTTTCTTTCTTTTTCTTCTTTTTTTTTTTTTAAAGATATTTTTTGGGCTTTTGTGCCTTTATATACAGGACAGCTGAAGAGTGGACAGGAAACAGGGCA
>JAQLOL010014328.1:0-11743 GCA_029783665.1 Naso thynnoides
TCGTGGGTTTTGTGAAGCACCTCCTACTCGTTAGCTGGCTGCCTAGCTTTGCACGTACGCATCGCGAGGGCAGTACAATGGAAGTCCAGGAAATAATGTAAATTCTAACTGGTAATACTGGCATTACTCTGCTGATCATGTGGAGTCGCACTCTATGTGTAAGGAATGGGACCCACAATGTTATCATGGCTTTTACAATGCTTTCAGGGTTTAATATGTACCTGTCATGTGAATGAGTGCAGTGTAGCCATCAAAGAAGACAGAAACTGTGTGGTTAGAGTCTGACATCTTAGCAGTTACTCCTGTATGGTCTCCAGAGAGCTCCACACCTTGGACCACTTGAGCTGTGACGTTGACCATCACCACTTCATCATGCAGCTTCATCACAGCAGAGGAGCAAAGTCACACAGCACAAACTTATTCAAATATAAGAAATGCACAGACAGTGTTGTCAATAAAGGCAGATGCATGTACTGTATAACACTATTTTTATATTTTTGGCACAAATGGAGCCTCATACCAGAAGTTTTGTTGTCTGTACTCTCCCACATGAAACACATTTCAAGGACTGCCTTTTTACACATTCCTATCATTGCAAAAATCAGGCACATCTTATCTCAAAAAGAGGCAGAAAAACTAGTCCATGTATCAGTTACTTTACGGTTGGACTTGAGCGATTCCATACTATCAGACTGGCCCCAATAATGCATTTTTTTATATTTCTTCTATAGAAGCCTCTTTGAGCAAGCTCCCTTTAACAATCGAGAATAGAATTTAAAACCCTTCTCCTCAACTACAAATTGCTTAATGGTCATGCACCAATGTATCTCACAGAGCTCATAGTACCCTATTATCTGAGTAGAATACTGAGGTCCCAAATTGGGGTTGGGACCTCCTGCAAGGTGGCGAGACACTAAGGAGGGGTTGTGAAATGCCATCCAAAATCAAACAAATTTTTAAAATAATTCAAAATTGCATATTTAACCCATTATTGTATAAATTCTGGTTATATTCTTTCTTAAATTACTTTAAAATAATAATAAAGCTGTTAGGCTATTGTTTTTTTGTGTTGTATTGATGCTAATGTTTGCATAGGCCTAATAGTGCGTGTGTGGCTGTGCACAACATTACATGCCAACTTCAGGGTCACCGCAGGTCCCCGGTCTGTGGCACTGTTATTTTGGGGGTCGCGGGCAGAAAAGTTTGGGAACCACTGCACTAGAACACTGAGGTCCCATGCAAGACTTGTGGTTCTTAATGTCTCCAAAAGTTGAATAGGAGCCAGAGCTTTTAGTTATCAATCTATGAACTGAACTGAATCATCGTACAGTAGGCAGCATGCAGTCAGTCCTACATAAGACAGACAATCAAAATTTAAGAGCAGTCTTAAAAACTCCCTTTTTGAAAAGGTAATAGTTAGAGCTGCTCAGTCCTATCTATACATCAGCCCCTAAAGCTAGGCTTTAATGGGTTTAGGCTGTAGGGGCACTTTAATGAGTGAGCAAATTGTTCTATTCTCTCTCTCTCCATGTGTTTTGCATTCATGTCCCATTAATGTCTGTTAGCTTGCCATCTTTCTCACAAACTTTCTGCTACCTTCTGGTCTGGCAGGTTCCCATGGTTTGTGATTGTGCACAAATTCTGGATAATGGCTGCAATATAATACCATGTTCCTGCTTGATGCTTACTGCAACTGTTGTTTTTCATCATGCTTTTACAGTTGCTGTGCATCTCTGTTTTTCCCACCCTCTTTCTTTTTCTTTATTTCTCTCTCTTAATCTGACTGTTCTCGGCAAATGGCCAGGTTCTATCCTGAAGATTCTGTCTGTTAAAAGAAAGTTTTTCTATTTCATTGTTCAAGAGCGCTTGCTCATGTGGGTATTGCTGTCACTATTGGGTCCTAATAAAAGTGTGCTCTAGACCTGCTTTTTTATGGGTCAGTCAGATGATCACAGCAGTGACCATTTTCTGTGATGATTATCTGCCAGCACAAGTAGTTCCACAACTGGACCGGTACAGGACTGTTGCTAAGCATCACCAACAATTAACATCTTCCTTCACACTAGCTTGCTTTGTAAATTACAGAAATGCCCACTACTTTACTTTCTTGCTTACTTCTTTCTTTTCTTCATCCTTCCTTGACAACAGTCTGTAAAAATCTCCATCTTTACTAACCTAAAAACTGACAGTTATTAGAACATTGTGAGGCAGAGTACTACATGTTGTTAAAAGTCACAGTGCTTTTTACTTTGTATGAGCACTAAAAGAATGCCTCTTGTCCAATCAAATAACTTTTGCTTTTACTTGACTATTGTGTGATTTGACGTGATATAAACAAAATTTACTTGACCACTATTGTTTTTAATAATATGCAGTGGTAGTGGGCCTATGTATGACCCCTTTAATCAGTGACTGCCTTGAGTGAGAACATCAGAAATTATAAGATCTGTGATGATCATTGTATGTAACTATATCGGAATATTTCCTGATACCCTTACACGTTACTAAAGCTTTTTAGCTGTAACTTACCTGAACTCTGCCACCTTGTTCCAGTGAAATCTGAACACCTTCCCTATCCAGCTGCACTATCACACGGTCCAAAAAACTAGTATCTTTACGCCGTCTTTCCTTGAAAACCCCAAGCACCTGGAAGCCAGGGATTGACAAGGGCCTCATCAGAGAGTAACCACATCTATCAGGGACAGTGTAAACTGTGCCAACAAAGTTAATGACTGTGGCGCCAGTCACAGTGCACATTGTGTCCAGAATGCAACTGAGGAAGATAGAGGAAGGAGACAAACAAAATAACATCATTAGTGTCTGGTTAAGACTGAAACACTGCAGGAACTCAAGAGAATATTTATATATGTATGTATGTATGTATGTATGTATGTATGTATGTAGGTAGGTAGGTAGGGCACAGTAAAAATTTGTTTATTAAGACATGCAACCAACAGTCAGTTCAGAGGTCACAGCCCCCTAAGTACCTTATCTTATGTTTTTCAATCATGTTAATGTAATTTTCATTTTAGAATGGCTCTTATCTGTTTGTGCAAAATGCACTCTTGTTGTGGCCTACAGCCAAATGAAACACAACACAACTGTAGCATTAAGAGAATTAAATCAATATCGTCTTTTCCTCCAGTGCATTCCTCTCATTTTGATTTTGCCCTTGCACCGGTCATTCTCTAAACTCTTAATGGCCAGAAACATTAAATCGTGCAAAACAGTCATTTAAATACTTGGGTCAATCTGTGGTTTGAACTGATGGAGTTTCATGTGAATATTAAATATTTTGTCAACAATCATGCAATAATCTAAAAAGACAATACCTCTTGTCTTTGACCTGATGTCTGTATTAAGTGTTAGCTTTTGTCATGTTTGGAAGAAATTTTCTTTGCATCACATTTACCTCCCGTTACCCTGGCAACGCTCCATAGGACCACAATAACTGATGGCACTAGCGACTCCACTTACATCACAGATTACAGTAGAGCAGATGTTTGGGTTCTTTACCGTAGTATTTGTCTTATAAACGACACCTAGAAGTCAGGGAAAGTTTATGTATGTAGTTCAGACTGTTGACTAAACACATAGCAGCACTTTAAAAAGTAAATAGGTTTTGTTTTTGAGCTCTAAAAATTTCATTTTAGGAGCCACTGAATATTCTTACCTGAGAGTCTGCACCCGCTTACGTCTGTGATAATACCCTTATTTGTTTCATTTGTGTGGAATTTCAGTTTAGAGACTGTTAGGCCATTGACTTGTGAATCTGCCTCCTTAAAAAAATCATCAAAACAACACCATAAATGTCTAACACCACGACAAGGGTCCATTAATTCAAATGTCAAAATAACAGATTAAAAAACAAGACTCTGGATCACACACAAAAAACTAAACCAAAGCTAAATTCTTTAAAACCAAACTATATTTTTAAATGTTCAGACAGCAATACATGCCTGTAGCCCCTGCCTTGCATATTGTAAATATGTCACAGGCAAAATTTGTATTTTGAAGCCTGTTAATCCAGGGGTTCTAGAAAATGATGGATCTATATCAAGAATTCCCATGGATAAACTGCCTCCACAGGGACAAAAACTAGTCAAGGAGGCACTCGCTGTGGATTTTTTTAAAAATTTACTCTGTGACCTAAATGTGACACACAATGGAAAAAGAAAAACTTTGTCTTCATTGATCATTTTGTAAATTTGCAATTTTTTTTTTTGCAAATTATAATTCTTTTGAATCAAAATATTCTCTTGCACTTTTGTGTCAGTTTGAGGGCAAATTAAAAAAAAGAAAGGTTCACTAATAATAATGTAATATGCCCATATGATATGCCTCACTATCTACCTACTCACATCACCCTTTACAAAATAAATTCAGCCATCAAATCATTCATGTTTCTCAAAGTTTTACACTTACAACATCAACATTTATGTACCCAGAATATGTCTTGATTGCCAAAATCGCTTGTGTCCCAAAGTTGCCGAGTTCCACTTGTTCAATCTGACAACAGGAAATGGACAAAACAGAGACTGTTTAGACATGGTTAACCCTGTAGAAAAGGCTATGATTAGAAATATCTGTTTCTTTCATTATCAATATCATTTCATTAATAAAGAAAACTGACAGTAAGTCTAATATAAATTTCACAGAAATTTGATTAAAAATACTCACTTTAGATTGTTGACTGTCTTTTAAAGGTATTAGGTTGACACATTTTCCAGCATTCTTAAGGTTTGGCAGAAGTTTATGAACCCCAGAGCCAGTGGGTATGTCTTTGGTAAGTATCTCCAGGTCAGCCCTGTCAGCTGTCCCTCCAGACATCAAAATACAGTCATTTTTGAGTCCAGGTTTATATATGCCATTGAAGCAAACAGCAAATCTGTTTGCACTGAATGCCACCTTATACAAACCAGAGGACACAACTGTTACAAAGTCAGTTTTGACTAAGAAAAGTTTATTTATTTGTCTGTCTAGTTTGGGGTTTGCAACCTGTGGCTCTTCAGCCTCATGCACCTCTTTTGCCCCTCCTTAGTGCCTCTCTGTGGCTTTGATAAAAAATACTTTAAAATGAATTACTGTTATATATATATATATTTTTTTTTATATTATCACTATTGTAAGGCTAGAGCAGTGTTTTTCTACTTGCAAGTTTTAGATGTGTGTCTGCTCCAACGCACCTAATTCAAATGATAGCTGGTTATCAGACTTGAGCAGAGCTTGGTAATGAGCTGATTGTTTAAATCAAGCAGTCAGGGACACACCTAAAACAGCAAGGAACCCCAACAAACACAATGGAAAAATACTAGTCATTTTTCAATTCTCTGATTATAAAAATGCATAGTCACATGAAATAGTATCTGTGCTTTTAAGTTTAGATTTTGTCAATTAATTGAACAAGCATGAGCTGATATTTTGTTTTATGATCAAGTCTGAGCACTAATTGCTACATGGCAGAGGATTAACTCACATTTAAACTAATTTTAGTCAAAACTGAATAGAATCTAGTTTACTCTTTTTGTACTTCAACTATTTTAATGCTATGCTGCTGCAATATGTTTATTATCAAGGTTCGCTTGTTTTATTTTAAATAATTTTCACTAACACAAAGTTGACTCGGGTTTGTTCAAAGTTTGTGTACCTACTAAGCATAAATAGCCCACTGTGAAAAAATTAACTGTCATAAAAGCCTTTTAAAAATTATGATCAGATAATTTAGATTTTTATAGGAGGCTCAAATATGTTTTGTGGCCTTAGACAGATTTTTATGGAAGGGGGTCAAAATTGCTCTTTTAATAATAAAGGTTGCAGACAGCTGGGCCAGTTAAAATTTTATGTTTCAATATTGCTTACAAAACAGTACCAGCATGTTCATCAGAAACTCATAAACACACATCACACACATTCAGACAATGATAGAACAGCCACTGGGAACAATTTGTGGTTCAGCAACTTCCCAAAAACACTTCAACATGCAGTCTAGGGGAGTCAGGGTTTCGAACCACCAACATAACAAATTATTAACAGAGTACAGTGAAATGCAGAGTACTGTGACAGAAAATTCATAGTAGACTATTTTGCTTTTGGAGAGACTAATCAAATACATTTCAATGTATTTTGTCTTTCTAACTGGTTTAAAGTTACTTGAGGACATGTTAATATGTATCTTAGCCTACCTGTGAGTTGTAGCCTAATTAATACATTGGTGATTTATTATGTAAAAGGGGTATTCCAGAATTTTTGGCATAGCCCTGATCTTCAACTTCTCCAGACCTGTCCCTATTAATAGAGACCATTTTAGCTCATTTGATGCAGTGTGGAGTTTGGATGGTTCACTGTTTAGACACAAAATCTAGTGCTAAAACAAGTCAATGAACCCAATAGCAAGCCAACAGTAGCCACTAAATACAGATTAAAAACTCCACAGTGTACCCAAAGCAAGTCTAATATGACAACAGTCTATTGAAGCGAATTTGTGTGTTTGCAAAATAATTTTAGAAGAGAAACTATGACTGAATTTCTTTCATTTTTGGCTAAGTAGCAACGGGAAGTAAACAGTTTTCCAGCTTTCTGTCACTGTTGATGCTAATCAGAACCACAAGTTACAGAAATTCAGTATGACTTATAAAATTATTCCACAAATACACAAATTCACCACAACACACTGTCATCATTTTTGACTTAAGTGTTTGGTCAGATTTTTGGTAGAGAGTGCTTCTGGGCACTAGCATTCATGACTAAACTGCAAGCCATCCAAACTTTGCACTGCATCATATGAGCTGAAATGGTCTCTATGACTGGAGACGTTGAAAAAGAGGCCCTATGTCAAAAAAAATTCAGGGATATCCTTTTAATCCATACTGAACAATGCAATTTATTTTTGTGCATCATGCCATGATGCATCAATTGGTATACATTATGTACCTCATTATTATTATTTTTTTTAATTTTAGAATGATTCAGTCCTTATTCTGGTCTGGATGTTTCCTCAACTAGCAAAGATAATTTTCACTTAAGGATACAAAGGAAAATCATGACAGTAGGTTTAATGATATTCCAATATCTTTAACATGAAAGCTTACAATAAATTACTCACATAAACTTTGTCATATTTCTGTCCATAATAGGTGATAGGACACAGGGTGATGTTCATCTCCCCAAAACTGGTAAATGTCTGGTTTGTGGCAGAAGCACCTAAAGATATAGAGAGGCATACATACTATAATACTATAGTATTTCCTTAAGCTGAGGAGTTGCATGGGGTGTCTTTTGTGTTTCAGGTGTGAAGCCTTCATACCTGACAGCAGGATAAGTGCAGCCAGGTATAGTGTGTAGCAAAACATGTTGGTTGCTTCTGAAAGGGACACTCAAACACAGATGCCGTAAAGATTATTTACAATGTAAGAAAAAAAAACTTCCTGCACATAATATCACCAGGGTCTAACCAGAGGCTGAAGTCTCCTTATCACAGATTTAAACAGAATTTCCATGTCAAACATTTGAAATTTCAGCTGCTTGATGCCTTGAATCCTATCAATGACCCATCTAGCAAAAATCTAAACTCTATTTCAACCTTAATGTTAACAGATGAAAAACAATACTTGACTTTAACACTCTGACACAGCAACCAACATTCACACCCATTAATTACACTGCCAAGGTAGGAAAAGGGGTTTGCTCATGTTATAGTTCTAAAAAAATGCCTCAAAAGAAAAAAACAATGTATATGGGCCTCAGAAAGGAACAGAAATATGGACAAAGGCACTTCAGAAACACTGTTACAACAACAATAAGATTGCTGGCTGCTTTCATGCCTGATTTCTTTGGCACAGTTTCTGAACAAATTAGTGTCACAGATGCTTAATTAGCAGCTAAACAAAAATTTCATCTACTAAAGAAATTGTTAATGTCCTTTCTGAATATTTGCTTCTATTTTCACAACATTTTATTTTGCATTTTAGTTTCTTCCTTTAAAAAAAAATGTAGTCAATATAAGATTATATTAAAAGTGTTGGCAGACTCAAAAGTTTCCAAGTTTTCTTACCCTCTGTAGGCTTAGTAGAGGAGGAACTCTTCAACACTTACACTGATTTGCTTGTCTCTTAATTAGAATAGAGCACTCTCTCTCCATCTGTCTCTCTATATATATGTCCACATGTTACATACATGTTTACAGCCCCTACTCCCTTGCCCCCCAGCAGAGTGAAGAAATTCTCACAGATTGTCGTGACCTTTTGTCTTTACAAACTGGCTTTAGTCATGGAACATTCCAGTTTTGCTAATACTCTGTAATTACTTGACAGTTAGTGATGCAGAATGTGATTGGAAGTTGTTAGTGGTAGGTGACAAACTTAACAATGCTTAATTAATCTGCTCATACACACAGTCTTCTACTTTTTATAAGATCTGTGCTTTAATCCCTTTTTCCTTTGGTCTGCATGCCATGGTGATTTCAGGGGGCAATTTGGGGTTCAGTATCTTGCCCAAGGACACTTTGATCCACACACAAAAGTCTATTGTAAACACCCTGAGGCAAGATACGCAACCCCAAGATGCTTCTAATGACACAGACCAAATGAGTCAGGGATCAAAACACAGACCCTCTAAAAAGTTGGAGACTGCTGTACCTTCTCAGCCACAGCCACCAAAGTAGAATATATTGCTTTTCAACAGTATTTAGAGACTGTCTTCTAATATTTAGCACAAAAAAGCTGCTTAAAAAATATTGTATGCAATTGAAAAGAACATACAATAATACTAATAATTGCTCATGGATAATACAGTATTGACATGTCTTATGTCTAGATTTAGTTTTCAAGACCAATTGATCTGACAGCTTAAATATGTGGCATGTTTAGAAACAACAAGACAAAAAGAGAGAATGTTAAGTTTAAACTTTCAGTTGAAAACAAGAGATTTGTCATGGAATGTACCAGTGGAAAAGAGTTTGACATTTCTATTACAAGTGTTTACACCAGTGAGTTTACCTTCAGGGAACTGATCTCTGACATATCTAAATCCAAGGTGTGGCAAACCTGTGCTTCTCTATGTAGTTACATCCCATCATGTCATGCACACATACAAACACACAAACTTCTATAAGTCAAATTCATTCATTTTCATGAGTTCATCTACTTCTTACTCAGTGGTATAAACATTTATTATTATCCAGAAATCCAGCTTCACGTGTTGTCTGAAAGGATAGATTCATGAAAATCAATCAAAATGATTTTGACCAAGCATTGGCAGTAGATGTTTTAGGTAAAGTTAGATAGTTAGACAGTTGGATAAAGTTTGTTTGGAATTGTTCAAGGTTGGGATACCTCTTTGTTTGCTCCATTTTCCAAAACTTTTCCTTCAAATGGATTGGATTTAAGTCTCTTCTCAGACCTGCATTTGCTAAAAACTGTGACAGATGTAATAATAGATTTCCATTCCCCAGTCTAGGACATGGCAGTCAACAAATAAATCTTCACAGCCAAATCATTAGTAATGCGACCCCTTTTCACTGAGTGATCGGTGAATGTAACTGCCGTAAGGTGTAGCTCCAACCAACGGTGCAAAGTTTGTCCTGCCATCACACCAATGTGCCACAGTGCCACTGCAAAGGGGCTACCAAATTAACTGGCCAACACCTTCATACTTATTTTCATAAAATATTGTAATGTGTCTGTATTCATTTTTAGGTTACATCTTAAGGAAAGCAAATATTTTTTGAAAATTTTATAAAAACAGACAGGTTTCCTAACAGAGGAAACCCTCATTTATGCTTTTTGCTCGTCTCCCTTTTTGTGACATAGGCTTCTCTGTAATACGATAAAAGAATGAAGTTTTTATGGCAGTGAGAGAGATGAAGCATCAGACCTGCTTCTGTGGCTGGATTTCCAGACATGGTTCAAGTGGTCCAATTTTGATTTTTTCCTCTCGTGGCACAGATCAAATACAAATTATGAACATGTAAGCAGGAAAAAACAACAACACATGGAATCGAATATTCTCAGATCCATTTCAGGCCTCATTCATAGGCTGTGGAAATAAATCCAGTAGTAATCGGATATCTGCTAATGGGTGTGCTCTATAAAGACAGATCGGATGCTCTCTGTTAGAAACATAATCAAAATGGTAGAAGTGCAGTAGAGGACAAGGGCTTGAAAGACAGGTAATGACAAGTAATGTTAACTAAAGTTACTGTAACTGTTTTTTAAATATGCAGTTGGTAACTCTGGGGTAAACATCGATAGCTTTTTGTGTTCTATTTGGAAAAAAACGTCATAATACCATAGACAGCTATTAGTAAATGGTCTGAGAATATCTCGAGATCTCTTTGTTTTCCCGTGCCTCTGTATTCAGGATTGGTAAAAATCCTATCGCTCCCATTCTATATGCCCAATCAGTGACAGTCTCTGTACTGTCTGTCCTAATTGGCCGGTCTACGCTGCGCTCCTTAGCAACAGGTGATATTGGTACAAGCTGATTAGCTGTTCAAGCCATATGCTCTGACTTGCTCTGCCGACAACAGAGTGTCTGCGACCAACACCATCAGTTGACTTGAGCTTGAGCTGAGACAGACCATTGTACTCGTTAATCTCCGATACACTGGCTTTACACATGAAAGAGCACAATGTCAAAATTGCTGCTAATTCAAATTGAACATTTCCAACAACTGCAGCTTCACATTAAAAGCAATTAACTGGTGAACCACAAACTGACTTTTATTTTGAAGTAGGCATTCACAGGAAATACAGTGTGCAGTTAGTTAGGCACTACCTTAGCTTTGTTGACAGCAGAATTATGTCTGGGAGTAAATTTATACAGTCTGTGAAAGAAATAGAACAACAATGAGCTGTTAGACGAGAAGTTGCTCAAATGTTCACCAAATGCAAATGCAAATATCAGATTTGAGTCACTTTCAAAAGTAGATGTAAACAGGTGGTCAAAGAATTTGGATATCGGTCACAAATCAGAATTGAGGATCAAGACCTATAGTTTAAATTCAGCCAAAATTTCAAAGTGGCCTTTGAAATGGATTGTGGTTTGTGTACACCCAAACCTCTTGACCTAAGTAAGACGCATACAGCTCAAAATGCTTGACTGCCAAGACAGGCCTTCTTCTTGATGACTGAAAAGGCTTTCTGACAGCTTTCTGATTTTTTTTTTTTTTTAGCTTCAAAGAAAATATGTTACTGGTCTGTCTAGTCTGGCTGCATGTATTTGCAAGAGAATTGCCCTCACTTAAATATTACAACCATCCATCACAGGCTTGACAGGTGCATCAAAATTAGGAGCAAGCAACACTGGTTTACATACTTATGGGTTTCATTCCTGCAGAAGCATGCTCACAGGCTTTAGTCCACACAATTTTGGCTTCTGTCTTAGGGAGGTCAGTCATTCTTATTTGAGACAAGCTATGTCTGTGCAGAACTGATCATCAGTGGTTGTCATACAGTGAAAGTTTGTTAAATTTGTGCCCAAATAATTTTTACTGTAACGTCATGCATATGTAGGCAACAATAACCTCAAAGGGAAGAATTACACAGGTTTTAGAGCCGGAGTTGCTGCAACCATGGTGGGAAAATCCTGGCTCTCATCTGATTCAACAGCTGACTGGTTTAAATTTAACACTGACATTTTAATTTTTGTTCTATTTATTTTGTTTTATTTATTTATTTAGAGAGGACAGTGCACATTAATCATACATTTCTGTAAATGTGCCAGTGTTAGCCAGTGGCTAGTTTCC
>JAQLOL010014329.1:0-11733 GCA_029783665.1 Naso thynnoides
TGCGCATTCAGACGCGCACACGGACTTCACGAGCCCTCAACTCAGTTTCACTTCCACGAGCGCATCCGTCCGGCGGCGCGAGACCGCCCGCACGCAACAACGAGCGCGCGGGGCCGCCCCGCACCGGAAGGGCTCGTCCAGCGGTTCAGAGCACCTACCGGCTTTGTCCTCCGTGTCCCGTCGGTGCGACTCGTCCCGGACGCCGGACTCGGTCTGCTCCACGCCGCGCGGACTCCTCCTCTGCTGCTCGCTCGTGCAGGGGGAGGCTGCGGCCAGCTGGAGGAGAGGAGCCGACCAATCAGCGACCGGCTGGAGGAGAGGAGCCGACCAATCAGCGACTGGCTGGAGGAGAGGAGCCGACCAATCAGCGACCGGCTGGAGGAGAGGGATGCAGCCAGTGGGGAGGAAGCGTAGAGCGACGCGACGATGCTGCTTTGTTTAACGGGGAGCGACTTTCCGAGCGACGCGGTGACCGCGCGGCAGCGACCTGACCGCGTCACGTCACAGCGTCACCGCGGGAGAGGTCTCTGACATCAGCGGAGTGACGTTTCCGGTCAGGACGACGTGGAGTGAAAAAAAGTTCACGTCTCCAAGCTTGAAAGTCCGCGCGTGTGTGTGTGGAGAGTTTGTAGTTCCTTTAATCAGCCAACACACACACACACACACACACACACTCACACACACACACACACACACAGTTAGCCCCAAAGTTAATCAGTCATCAATAATCAGATGATCTCAGTGAAGGAATGTAACTAAGTACGGCCACAGTACTCAAGTACAAATGTGACGCAGGTCGAGGCTTCCTGTCGGAGAACACGAGCACCACAGCTGGACAGATGTTCACCGTGAAACACGTCACCGCCGTCAGAGCCGACACGTACTGACACAGTGACGGCAGGTGACAGACAGACAGACAGACAGGAGCGCCCACCTGTGCAGCGTGTTAACGACATCACCCTCCAAACGTCCATCAGGTGCTTTTGTCCAAAGACGCTGACAGGAAATGATGTGTGAGGTCCCCATTTAGACTCAACTCAGGAAAATTACTGAGCAGTGTCCTCACACTGTCACCTCCAACCCCCCACCCCCACGCCACACTCAGACCCATCAGCCCCAACAAGCGGGAAACTGATGCAACTTGGCGGGAGTTTGCAAAAAATGTTCTAAAATATCATGAAAAACAGCTCACCAACACCTGCTGTGAGTGTGTGTGTGTGTGTGAGAGTGAGTGTGTGTGTGAGTGAATGAGAGTGTGTGTGAGTGTGTGTGTGAGTGTGAGTGTCGCCATGACAGTTATGAAAGCATACCTACAGCAGGTAAACTGTTTATGGCCTCACTTTCACTCCGACACTGTCAGACTCCTTTAAAGGGATAAAACTGACGCAGAACCACGGATGTCTTTTTTAACTTTTTTTAAAAACCCCGTGCCTTCATTACCCACAATGCCACACAACCAACCGCAGTTTTGTCAGGAAATCAGGTATCCATCCATCCTCTGAGTTCGAGCGAGGAGCCGACGCCATTTTTCACAGACACACATCTCCCGAACATCCTGACACTAAAACGTCATTTTTTAAGAGGCACAGATCAGGAGAAATGAACTTTGTTCGAGACCTGTCGTTGTCTCAGCGACACATTCTCGCGAGATTTGGGAGCCGCTGCTTCCCGCCTTGAATCACAACGGACATGAACGGACATTTAAATGGTCTTAGAGGTGAGACCCTGAATTACATCAAACAAATATGTGATGCAAAATGCAGCTGCTGTAATCCATTCACACAGTGTAGTGGAGTATTTTGCGTTATATTGAGTATCTTTGGCCGAAGTAACGGATGTTGAGGCAGCTCGCCTCTTTTGACGCCACACCTACAGATTTGTCTGTTTGTCATCTGTCACACAGAATTTATTTTATACACGTTTGTAGCAATACTCTCCTTGGCTACTGGCAGTAATATTAATGCATTATAGCCTGGAATGGTTGAATAGAGTGAAATGTTAAATGTAAAGACTGGATCGCCCTTTGCTTTTCATAGGATGCTAATATTAACTAGGCTACTTCTCATTGTTTTAACACAACACCTTGGACACAGCAGTAAAATAGGATACACCATGTTGTGTGAGTAATGTTACACACAGTAACATAACATTACAACGAATAACGTATTAAGAGTCAGACAGAATGCAAACTAAAGGACTCACTCTGGCAGACGTACCTGGCGCAGCAGCACTAGCGCGGTGCTAGCGTGGTGGTACTCAGCTCCGGCTCTTTCTGCAGGACACATCTCCTCACTCCAGCACTCTGTGTGAGGAAGGTCAGGGCGACCGTCGTGGCCTAACCAGCTGTTGTTTGAACGCACTCCACCGAAACAAAGTTATTCCACTGAAAACGACACAGAGCTGACACGATTTTATATCTTTAGCCTGCATCCCGCTAACATTATCTGCTGAATGCTACAGAGAAATGTAACGTTTCTTTGTAGTATTTTGAAGTCGGCTGAGTCACGTTTGAAGCTGTAAAACTCAAGAAAGGTTGTTGTTTCAGTAGCGGAACAGATCAGAGCCGGGCCGGGGGCGGGGCACATGACCGGGCCCTTTAAACCCAAATAATAAAGCTCACGATAACGTCACTTCACAACATACACATGCACGCAACAGAGGGCCTTACAAGCTTAATTAAGCCAGTCATGCAGCACAACATTTTTATTCAATATTTTACACCTAGGCTACTACATCACTAAAATCAATCTTGTAAACCTTTTAGCAACCATGACTCATCCTGACTGGGGCAACCCATATAGGCCCTTATATGTCCAGCTCTTCTGATACTGGTGTTTAGAGAAAATCTGCTTCCATGATCTGAGTGCTTCTGGGCCCAATCCATGGGATGGCCCGCTTACCCCAGCTCCCCTGAGCTGGGGCCCAGCTTACCCAACTCCCCGAGGTCCCCACCCCCTTGACCACCCTCCCAGCCCCCCCTGAGGCTCTGCCCCTGCTTCCTTCTCCTGCTTTTGGATTTGAAGTGGAAAGATGAAAAAAACTTTTGAACTGTTTTTCTACCAGTGAAACTTTAGTATTCTTCTTAGACTGTGAGCCAGTAGTCAACCAGATACAAATGAAGTGGGTGAAATAGTTTTTTTTTTTTTTTAAGGAATTAATAAAGGGACCGTCATGTGTTTACCTCATCCCCTGGTCTGTTGATTAAAAATGGGACTGCAAAACTTGCCTTGTATGCAATGCCAGCTACATCCGAGCTAATAGATTGGCTAGCGTTGATGCATAATGACTTACGCATTTGCTGTTTTATGACTGTAAAATAAGTGCCTACTACTTCGGCATCCAACGGACATAGATTTTTGTTATTGTATCCTACAGTTTTTTCCTTCTTCTTCTTCTTCTTTTTTTTTTTTTACCAGATTGTTTAATTTGTTCTTGTTAAGGTACTGTGCAGTTGTTTGTTAGAGCTGAACTGCTGCAAACAGCTGCTTACTGCTGAAAACAAGCTTGATGAAAGCTGTGAGATCAAACCATACAAATTATTTTAAGATCAGTGAACCAAAAGAGGCTAGAAGCTCAGAAAATCTGCTGAGATGGGAAACCATGCAAACATTTCTTACTTTACAGAGTATTGATTAATGGAATTTTAAGTTGATGTTGAAGCCAAAGTATGAAGAGAAATAAGTCACTCAAAACAACCTTCCTAAAAAATAAAAATTAAAAAATAAAAATTTAAAAAAAAATCAAGAAGAAATCCATGCAAAGCTGTCAGCACAACTGAAGAGCTAAACAGACAAAAAGACCATTCAAAACTGAAATTTCCTTTAATGATGATTGTATGTGGAGGAGACAGTTTTGTAGGTTACATATTTACAATACTGCCATCATTTTGATGATATGACTGTAACTGCCATTACGATCTGATGGAATCATGTCCTTAGCACATAATTTCCATAATAAAGCACATAAAGTCAGCTACTAAATGTTAGCACCAAAGGCTTCTTAGCTGTGTTTGTTCATTGACTGAGCAAATGTTTAAGTATAGAATTAAATAAATATAGAATTTAAAAGTATTTATATTATATTTAGTCAAAGGTGTTTTACACCTGTACAATGGCAGAAATCGTTAACATAAACAATACCCAGCTTTAGATGTAAAAGGTGCAGGGCTGTATATAATCTGTGGTGCCCACAATCTAAACCAAAATTACAGTCTAATAATAATTCCTCAGGGTTTCTTAGAAGTAATCATGTAATGTTAGTTAGTTGTCAGCCTAATTTAATAAGTACATTTTTTTAGTTTAAAGTTTGTTTTTTTATAGACTGTTCATATGTGCGGGAATAAAATGCTCAGAAAGAGATTATTGTATATTTTGTGCCTTATACAAGTGCTTCTAAATCAGATAGCACTGCTAAAATTGCAAAAAAGGATGTAATGGAAAAATGGAAGTGTTTATGTGCTGTAAACTACTTACAAATAGTCTCTAAAAATTGTGTGTGATAACTCTTTGCTTTTAAGGCTTTGTAAGTTGAAAGATGTGGCTTTTTTTGAAACAAACAATGATATATTTATGTACAGTATATACAAAATGTTCAAATCTAATTTATTGTAATGCTGCTAAGAAGTGGTTATGTATCATGTTACTTTGTAATCTATTGCTTTGGAATTGAATCATGCACTATATTACCTAAATGTTTTGATAATGACAAAAGACTATTGATATATTGATGTCCATATTGTGATCTTTGACCATTTTCAGGACATACCCAATGGGAAATATACTGGAGGTGTAATAAAGATCTTTTGATTCTGATCAGAAAGCTAAACACCAACACTGACATCATAATTCATTAGGGGTTTAAAGGTAGAGCCAGTAGCATTGTTCTTTGCAGCTTGTAAAAAAACTTCATAATAGAGATGGGATTTATGGCTCTTTGAGGGGAGCCGGATCTTGGTGATTCCTTTCAAAGAGCCATTCAAAAAACAGACTCATTTGACTGATTTTTATATTTATTAAGTTTTTCCACAAGAGAAAAGTGCATCCAAATGCTGCTGCTCCATTTCTGGCTCATTTTGTCCAACTGACGAGTCGACAACACACGACCGTCCTCCTCCTAATTAAGACCACTGCAGCTCCTAATTAAGACCACTGCAGCTGCTCTGCTCTCCGAGGCACTCGTGTTTTTTTTGTTTTTTTTTTAACTGGCGCACTCACGTCACATGAAGGCAGTGTGCACAACTCAAGGTGGCGTAATGCTTGCATATCTAATGAGCACCGTGCACTGGGCTGCGCTTCTCCGCATGTAACTTTTTTCCCTCCTGTTCTCTGTCTCACTCAGGGAGGAGCAAAGGAGGAGGGGAAAAAAAATAAATAAATAATGGTTCCCAGCTGTGACTCAGTTGCCATCGTTCATGTTAACGAGCCGTTCAAAAGAATCAGTTCATTCGTGAACGTCACAACACTACTTCATATAGGCCCTTCCTCATGGCTCAGCGCCAGCAGAAGTATCGTAGTGTGTACTTATACTGCTTGTACCTACACAAAAAGCTACGTAGGAATATTACATTTGTTTTAATGTGGAAGTCGATAATTTAGCAAGCTAGCACAAGCTTACCACTGGTGTTTGGCATTTTCCTGTCCAACAGAAAGCAGGCCAACTCTGCGTCGCTTTTCATCCCTGGCCTCTCCTTCAATGCGTGAAAGCGAGTGAAAGCCAAACCGACATTCACCATTGTTCTAGAACGAGCCTTATTTGCTTGCAGTTTTGCCTCATTAGAGCTACATTTCCTTTTCTTTGCGACTACATCCACATCCACAATTTCCTATGGTCTGAATAGTGTCCAGTTGCTATGTTTATTTAGCTTCCAACTTTGCCTGCACGCTCTCACTTGCATTGAGAAACACACCCACTTTTTGCACAGAAACGTCCCGCTAACCCAAAACATCAAAATACAGGCGGAGGGCGGGGGCTCTGCAGATACGCTTACCACCACACATGTCTCCGGGCCCAGAAGTGATGACTGAGCAGGATTAATGTGTAAAAGTCTGTATTTTGTTCTCTGAGAAAATTCTACTGACTCTGCCTTTAATATCTAATTTTATGTGTATGTGTTTGTACTTAAAAACAAACACAACAGTCCTGTGCACAGCTGTTTACATTCCATTGCCAGTAAGTTTCCTTTTGTAAGTGTAAGCGACTTCAAATTGAAGCCAAAAAACAACGCAAAACAGATTAGGAGCAAACTCCCCTCTTGCATAATACAGGCAGCCTGTATGAAAAACCCGTTTGACAACAGCAAGTCTGTTATCACCCACAGAACAGGAAAGAAACTGACTTCTGTAAAACACTTTGTGATTGTTTTCTCATCAGCCATCTATTGAACCTTAAAGAAGCTGCCGGTGAGAAGGAACAGTCACACCCTGAACAGCATCAAACATATATCACATGACATTGTAAACTGTTCCTCCTCTCAGTTACCAACCACAAATTTACAGTAACTTGAGCTGATTATTTATAAATGAAATCTTTCTTTCTGCCCAGTTACTAAAAGCATCATTGATGTTATCACACTGTCAGCAGGGATTGTGAATTTATGAGTCTAAAATCAGAGTTTAAAATAAAGATCCACAAACTTCCTGATGCTGTAAAATATTTATATGTAGTGAATGTTACAAAGTAATTACCTAATGTGTCAGGTCCGAAGTCAAAATGAATGTTAAACTAATTCTCTGAACTACCTTATATTCATCTACCTTTTTTATACTATTATTGTTTGGATGTCTAGACACTAGGTCACATCCTGCAGTACTGAACAAATTTGTTCTTTCGATTGCAAAAGTTGGAACTATGAGGAAATATGTCACAAGCTCATGTGAAATCTGACACACCAAAAAGAGGAATATTGTGTGATCACTTAATCTTTTGTTGCCTTCTAAAGAGAAAATTCTATATTTAAAATTCAGGAAATTCTATATTTTAATTTGTTTATAAATTAATATCCAAAAGTTGTTGCTGCTCTACTAAACACATATTGGGGAAAAAATACACTGAGGTGGTACGCTCCGTATTCATATCTGTCTTAGACAGACACTTCCCAGTTTTGTGGGATGTTGTTACACAATTCTACCACAGATATTTCACGTGAAGGCAAGTTAACAGTACCTTTTACTATAAGATTATGTATCTATATCTATATCTATATATAGATATAGATATAGATATAGATATCCTACCTCAAGACTTAAAGCAGGCATTGAACATTTCAGATGATAATTCTAAACCTGCACTTAATACAGTAACAGCAGTTGTTTGTTAAATATTTTATCTGATTGTATTTCAGCAGTGATGATATTGGTGTGTGTTTTAGGAAGCCCTCTAGTGGACAAAATATGTAGCCGCAGAACTAAATGACAAATTGACAAAGAACAAAATGGAAGTGAAATACCCTTTTCTATTTTCTTTCAGACAAGTTCCTTCTCATGTGATATGTTACAGTGTTTTAGGTTTAGCATTATGTTACACAACACAGGATTGCACAATTAAACTTAGTTGCAGCACTTTGTACAGACACAGAAAATGTATTAAAAAATCCAAAACCTTTTACAACAGAACCATCTGTGGTTCATGTAAACTATAAAAAAACAAAGAAGAATTTCAAAATGTTACTTAGCAGGTGTGCCTTCTATGTTATGTGTTATTAGCTGGCCTCTGTCTAATTGTATGTTTAAATCTTATCTTCTATTAATATTCTTCCATCTTATCACACATTTTCCCCTTCATTTTCAACTTACAAAAACAAAAAAGAAAAAAAACAAAACAAATATGAACAGATTCCAACAGAGCTTGTTGCTAAATTAAACTCGGGAAAACAATCAGGGGAGGGCAGAAAACATCTAGTCCTCTGCAAAAAGATTTCAGTGCTTTTCCCTCGCGCCCACATCGAACCAGGATGCTAAGTACAATTTCTTTTTGAATCTGAATTAATCACACTTCCCTCTATCTAACTGAATTCGTGAGTATCACCTGTTCCACAGGAATGCCACAGGAGTGATTCAGCGGGTAGAGCAGAGCAGCGTAATACAACAAAAGCTCGCGGTAATTTAAGAGGCTGTCATTTCTCCCTAAACACTGCTGGCAGGCAGCTCCATTTTTCCGTGGTTCACCTTCTGATAACACATCAGACTTACTGCTTGATATGTGCAGCTTTTAATGGGCACTTAGGGCCTGACTACACTGACTAAATTCAGGGCAAAATATACCCTAAGCTGCCTTTACATCATTTTTACATTTACTTCTCCATCAATCTGTGTCAACTGTCAAAGGGACTCTGACTGAGCGCTCACGCTGACCAGCCACTATGTTCAGGTACGTATTGCTGAATTCATTTTAATGTGTACTTCATGTTTCTGTGAGTTTATTTCCTAAAACAGATCACAATTTTATTTTGTGACATTGTGTTATGTTGTAATTTATGTTTTTTTTTTTTCTCGTTCAACATTTATTTAAATCTCTGGAGAACCCACTGAGATAGAACCCTTATTTGCAATGGTGCTGTGGTACAGACATATGAAAATTAAGAACAGTTAAAATCAATAATAAAACAATTTTGTGAAATGAAAATGAAAGAAAGAAGTACAGATGTTAGCAACAAGACCACATAAGAAATTCCAAAAGCAGTGACAATTACAGTCAATTAACTTTGAGATTATGCTTTGAATTGTGACAATGGTACTCATGACTTCAATTAGAAATCTTTTTAAAGTGAGTTCCAATAATGAGGAGCATAGAAACAAAAGACTGTTTTCCTAACTCGGTGCAAATTTTTGGGACCTGTAAGGTGAGCCATGACTGTGAACGGGTACAATGATTGCTGACATTCCAAGAAAGCATAGCTGAAAGGAAGGGGGGAAGCTTTTGTAAAACATACTTGTAAAAAAATAATACAAGTGCTGATCTCTTCTTACTGACAACACAGGCAAACCATTTTTTTGATAGAGTAAACAGTGGTGTGTTCTGTAGCTAACACCAGTAATAAATCTTAAAGCAGAGTGATACAGTGCATCTAATAGTTTCAAAGTGGCACTGGCCCATAAATTTAATCCCCATAATCTAGTACTGAAAGCAGAACTGGTTTAAGAATATGTCAAGGGAAATTTATAAAGGAAAATCTCAGTAACATATCAAGTTTAAACAGCCTAAAGGCTGCAAATAAAACAAACAAATGCCACAGCCAGCCATACATTACATATTTTAAATGAACCTTTTTGATTTTAAAACAAGGGCAGATGATATTTGAAGATAATGTGATTTGGCTTTAGAGGATTTATCAAACTTTAGTTATTCTTTCACACTCAAAGAACACCACTGCAGCCTGATTACAGTATTTTTGGGTTTCTAAGCCTTTACATTTGAGCATAGGCCTATTAAAAGGGCTAATTATTATTGATAAAAAATAAACAGTCTCACACAATATATTTTTTTCATCCAACTGCCCTAAAAAAAAGCAAAATTCCACTGGGTCTACCTTTTGTGTAATATGTATGCACAGTATGTGGGTGTGGCTATGACATAAACTACATTAACCTTTTACCTTTCAACTTGTCTGCTCTGTCCTACTAAGCCTTCATTAACATTGGCTTACTACCAAAAAATGTGGCTTGGCGGGTTTGTGTCCAAGAAATTTTCACTGTCTTACATTAAGCACAGCCAAACAGGAAAAGCATTTTGTGTTTGTTGATTTGTTTGTTTTTTCAAAGCAAATGTCTATAGGTAAGATGCCAAACCTGAATGACTTAATTGGGAAAAATGAAAAGGATGGCCGAAGTGTTTTAGGATACTACATCCTCAAAGGGGACACACATTTCTGTACAGAATGTCATGGCAATATGATGTTGGATAACTCTCAGACCTTACATACCTAAATGTCATCAGTGCTCATGGACACATTTCCTCACATATTTCAAAAGTAAATTCATAAAAAATACAACTTTTTGGAAGAAGGGGTGCTTTGTTAATGGTAAAATTAATAATATGACAAATTACATTGTTAACCCCTTTATTTTTGACATTTTACATTATTGTTAATCACTCAACTTCAAAAAACAAAAAACTAACAAAAAACACTAAAATAATATCAAATTGTATGTTGAACATTCTGACTATTAAGAAATTCATAACCCAGTGACTTCATCGACTTGGTGATACATGGCAGACAGCTAGCAGCTGCTGTCTTGATCTTACGATGATCTTAATTATAATTAACTTTAAGCCTTATGAAGCTCCTCCAAAGAACTTTAACTTTGTGTTCATTGTAGTGGCATGTGTGGACAAAAGTGTGAGGCCTGTTGCTTACTGTGGTAAAAATCCTGTCTTGCGCAATCATTTGTTTTAAAAGAAAGTGAAAGAAACTCACCACTGATTTACACAATACGAGTTTGGCCATACGCATAAAATATAGAAATTAGCAAAAGCAAAATATCTCTCTGTTTCTATTCATACATAGTAAAGGAGAACAGTGGATCGATCATGCTCATAAACAACAAATTGCTCTTCCAATCCGAGTGTGTTTAGCAAGCTAGCACAAGCTAATCACTGCTGTGTAGCATTTTCCTGTCCAACAGAAAGCAGGCCAACTCTGCGTCGCTCTTCATCCCTGGCCTCTCCTTCGGTGCTTGAAAGTGAGTGAAAGCCAAACCAACATTCACTCTTGTTCTAGAATGAGCTTTATTTGTTTGCCTTCTCACCTCATTAGAGCTACTTTTCCTTTTCTTCAACGCTACATCCGCATCCGCAATTTCCTATGGTCTGAATAGCGTCCAGTTGCTATGTTTATTTCGCTCCCAACTTTACCTGCATGCTCTCAGTTGCATTGAGAAACACACCCACTCTCTGCACAGAAATGTCCTGCTAACCCAAAACATCAAAATATGGGCAGACGGCAGGGGCTCTGCAGATACACTTACCACCACACACGCCAAGAAGTGATGACTGAGCAGGATTAATGTGTAAAAGTCTGTATTTTGTTCTTTAACAAAATTCTACTGACTCCACCTTTAATATCTAATTTTATGTGTGTATGTTTGTACACAAACGCAACAGTCCTGTGCACAGCTGTTTACATTCCTGTTATGTTTCTTCACTTACATTAACAGCTATAAATAATGAGTTGAATCACGACATACAGTCCAGCATCTTTAGTTACTGCTCAAGTTCAAATTCAGTCACGCAGGTATCACACTGCTGACATTTGACAAATCTGGTTAACAAAGTATACTGACCATTATTTCGGTTAACAAAAAGTAGGGCCCATTTAGCTCTTTTAAAACAGGTACATAATATTACATTAATTATTGCTTTTCCAAACATATAACAATTCCATTGCCAATAAGTTTGCTTTTGTAAGCGACTTCAAATAAAAGACAAAAACCCAGCAAAACAGATTAGGAGCAAACTCCCCTCTTGCATAATACAGGCAGCCTGTATGAAAAACCTGTTTGATAGCAGCAAGTTTGTTATAATCCACAGAACAGGAAAGAGACTGACTTCCTTAAAACACTTCCTGATTGTTTTCTCATCAGCCATCTATTGAACCTTAAAGAAGCTGCCACTGAGCAGGAACAGTCACACACTGAACATCAAACATATATCACATGACATTGTAAACTGTTCCTCCTCTCAGTTACAAACCACAAATTTACAGTAACATGAGCTTGTTCATAAACACAACCTTTCTTC
>JAQLOL010014330.1:0-11732 GCA_029783665.1 Naso thynnoides
ATATCCTTCAACTGCATACTGTAAACCTTTCTGTCTGCTTCTGTCTGAAATCACTTTTTTGTTTTTCCGAAAATTACACAATATTTCTCCAGGGGGTTCAGTTAAAGACACGCTGACTCCGACAGCTTGTCAGATTTAGCAACAGTAACTAAGTGGGGCATGGCTTCACGATAGGTCAATTCGTGCTCAGTACTGTCTAAAACAGCTTTCTAAATGTAAATTTATCACTGGCATTTGTTTTTTCTGTTAATCGCGTGAATATGGTGTATATAAAGTGTTGGGTCAGAATTATTTTAATTCCTATGTTTCCTGAAGGCAACACGATTGGGGAAGGTCCCTAGCCTTTTTTGCTGTCACTCATGATTCCATGCCCCTCTCAGTTGATGCCACGCCCCCCATGAAAGATTCAGGCCAAAAGTCTGAAACTGAGAAAAAAAATCTGAAACTGAAAAAGATCTGAAAGTGAAAAAAAAATCTGAAAGTGAAAAAATAAGTTTTGAAACTAAAAGATAATATCTAAATCTGAAAAGATTAAATATGCAACTGAAAAAAACAATATTGATTAAAGTGAGAAATGAAAATAAATAATGTATTCAAAAGAAAAGCAGGAGTGAATGAAAATGATATTTAACCTAAAAAAAACTTTTCATACACTTATTTTTTTTGAATACATTGATGTATTTTTCAAAATTCAAGATTAAATCCTGAATTTTCCGTTTTAAAATTTTATTTTTTCAAATTCAAAACTATTGGCCCTAAAATAGCTCCATACTGCACAAAATGAATCAGTCTGTCAAATGTGAATTGGGCTTGGGTCACTCATTTTTCATCAGAATTGTATCAAAGGCCATCACTTTGGGGGACTGCGGCACGTAGCCAGTCTCCGTTTGGCGACCATGAAATCCAATCTGATGCTCTACACTGCTCGCTGCGGTGGTGTGGAGTGCTCAGCAGTGATTGTTTTGGTGTCTGTCCTATCTTTTCTGCAAGCGACTTTGTCAAGCTGAGCAGAGCAGCTCAGAGCAGATTGTACTTGACAGAAAGTCACACACAGAAATTAAGGCACAGAGAATCCGGCCAATTTCAAGATAAAACAAATGTCAAAACAAAACACCCTGTTTAATGATGGTGTGGTTGTCCTGTCTATATATATATATATCTGTCAGTAACAGAGACCAACACACTTACACAGAGAGAGAGAGAGTTCGATATTTGACAAGAAGGGGCAGATGAGCAGAGGAGATTGTTTATCGGCGCAGAGAAATGCACTTCTGGTGTGGACAGTGAGGTGGCTGCTTGGACAGGAAATGGCTTCCGTGTGCTCGCGGCGATCATTTCGGGGTCTGTCCTGTTTTTTTTTTTTCTTCCAAGCACAAAAATTTCAGACAGATCGGAGAGCATAAAGTGAAGTTACAACAACTTCCTGTTCATCGCAAATGACGGTGCCATTGTGGTGCTGACATTTGATACAACCTCCCATGGTCAATTATTCAGCATCATCACTGTGTAAACATTATTCAGAACCTAATACAGTTGAGTCAGTCAAACCTTCAAAGAGCTGCAAATCGCAGAATAAATCATGTAATTTCCTTTCACCAGTAGGTGATGCCATGACCATTAGTGAATATTGTTACACAGATGTGTTCAGGCTGGCACCTTTGTGAAATGTTTAAAGTTTGGTGCATACAGAACAATGTACACTGAAGTTATACTCAAGTCGTTGTCCACGGCAAGACACTCAAAATGGCGGCCTTGTCACACCCACACCATTAACCAAAAATGAAAAGTTTAATAATTTTTCATGTCACTGGTCTAAAGAGTGTTCACACCCTTTTTGTGACATTCTCATCAAATCTGTTGGAGGAGTTTGTTAAAGTGTGATGGACATCAAATTTTGGTCATTTCCTGATGCCGAGGAGAGGGCACTATGAGTATGGCTGAATGTCAGTCTGTGATTGGGTTCAGGACAGGACTCTTATAATACACATAAAGTTTGACTTTTTTTCATTTCGTTTTTCTTGCCAAACCACTCAAAATAGCAGCCCTGCCACGCCCACACCGTGACTCCAATCTGAAAGATTTTAATAACTTTTGATCCCAAAGGGGCCAAGAGTACACACAGTGATTTTCATGAGAATCTGATAAAATCCCCAGGAGGAGTTTGTTTAAGTATATAACGTGTAAATCGCCAAAAATGGCAGTTCACTTCAAAATGGCTGACTTCCTGTTGATGTCAAGAGACTTTTTGTAGATCTGGGTGTTATTAATAAATTAATACATATGTCCACCAATTTTCATCCATCTACGTTAAAGTGGGCCCCTCTTTATGTAAACTGTATTCCAGTTTAGGGGGCACTAGTGAGCCATTTGGCCCCACCCACTTGCGATACCAATGAAATACGTAAATTTTCACCACGACTGACTAGTGTGCCAAGTTTCATGAGTTTTTGAGCATGTTAAAGCACTCAAAAACTCAATTCATTTGACCAGAATAAAGAATAATTCCTTGAATTACAATAGGTCCTCGCACCTTGGTGCTCGGGCCCTAATAATACATTGCACATTGCAATACATCCCACAGCACTTTTCTGGATATTCTTAGATGCTGTGTAGTAGGTATAGTGTTTATCACTGAAGCTACAGACCTAACCACACAACAATGTCGGACATAACAACACTCCCACTGTGGCCATTTATTTAGTATTTACCCAAATAAAAAGTCAATACTATAGCGGCTCAAGACATGGATATGCCATGTACAGGTGTCATGAGCATATTATGTTATAAATTGATGATTCTATACCCATGATGAAAATGAGCTTGATATTTGATGAGAAAGGGGCAGATGAGCATAGGAGCTTGTTGATTGGCACGGAAAAATGTGCTTCTGGTGTGAAAAGCGGGGTTCCTGCTCGGATTGGAAATGACGCTTCGCGGCGCTTCCATCCCGGGTGCATCCCTGAAGCTAGTGGTGCCAGTCCTGGGCGGTTAGTAGGTCAAACTGCCTTTCCACTCTCTGCCTCTAGATGGCAGCACCAGTATAGTTAATTCTCTCTGTCAGCGGAGAGGATTTGCTGATGCAGTGTTTTTCTGTTGTTGCTATTGTTTCTGTGTTTTTGGTAATATGATGTAAACTGCTATTGTGGTTACTTATGTATATACTGGTTGTTGTTGTTAAATTTATTTGGCATTTTATTTGATCGTACATTTAGAAGTAAACGTTAACCAAAGAGAGAAGTAAGGTCAGTCGTATCTTTATGTAAACTGTATTCCTATTTTCATTTTCATTCTGTTTTGAAACCATACATCAACAGTCTGTTCACAAGGGAAGATGAGTTTGTGTTAATAATAAAGGACAATTGAGGAATATAGTGACATTCTGTTGTTCTTACCGGACACCCTTCACTGGACCTGGAATATCTTCATCCCAGCTACAGTTTCAGTACACGGGTAGCACCACTGCGTCCCCAGTCTTTTAAAGTCTTTCGATCTCTGTAAACTGCGCAATGCACGGCATATGCTTGTATGGCAGGAGTCTTGCTGCTGCTGTCATATTACAGGCACTATCGGTGCCAATTGTTGTTTCCTTCTCCGCAACATCTCACTGCTCTGCAACTTTGGAAAATTATTAGGCACGTTTCTGCAAAGTGCCGTTTTTCTGTGTGTTTAACCGTTAAAGCAAACCAGTGCAATTTCCAGTCAGTGTCTATGTGGTGTGCAGTAACTCCAAGATCATTTTGGTTACTCACTGATGTGCAATGATCCCTGGTTAATGCCACAGCATTTGCATTTTGCAGGAGGTTCATTTTAGCTTCTGTCTCAGTTTCATAAAGCTCCTCTATGCAAGTTACAATTGTTCCCCGCGATGGTAACGTGTACACCGGGTCAGAACATGCCAACGTGAGTACATCCCTGATACCGAGTCTTGTACAATGTTGACTGGTCTGCAGTCAGTTGCCACCCATCTGGCGATCGCTGTGGTTAACTTCTTCGAAGTACTTTCATCCAGGGGTCTGCAACGACTCCTGCACTCCAGAATAATACTTTGGCGGAGCTGCGGCTCGCTTGTCTGGGAAGCATCAGGTGCAACACCTGGGTGTTTAGCCTGGAGGTGGTAACTCAAACTCGTCGTGCTCCGAAGGTAGTTGAACTCCTTGAGACAGATGCTGCATTGTACTTTTGACTTGTCAACTGAACCATCTGGAAGTTTTTTAAAGTTGAACAAGCTGCTTAAAGTCAGTTTTGTTTACTATAGGAAGCCGCTTCACAAAATGGCACCACAGCCAGAGGGGCCGACTACGGGCGAATAAAAGGGACAAAAAGTCTTACGTATGAAATGCGATTAAAAAAAATCAACAACTTATAGATTGTATTTAACTAATCGCAATTAATGCGTTAACGCTGACAGCCATAATTATAACACATCATGAACATATATAACACATTAAAACATATTATGAACACACTTAAAATGCATTATGTATGGTTATGATTATGGTTAGGGTTAGGGTTACGGTTAGGGTTTAACCTTGCTTATAACTACGATTGTACAAGGCACAGTGTGATTATATGATTATACCAGGCACATTATAACACATCATATGTTTGTGGTGCGTTATAGATGGATGCCTTAAGTAAGGTGTTACAGTTTTTTCATCAACTTTAAACGATTTGCCCAATTCAGAAACAATACCTACATGCTGTAGGCAGTGTTGGGCTTGTTACTCAAAAAAAGTAATAAATAACTCATTTCTCTTTTCATAAGTAATCTAATTACTTTATGTATCACTACATGCCAAAAGTAATTTATTACATTACTTGTTACATGACTATTCGTTACATTCCACAAAATTGGTAATTGTGTCCATTCTCCTCAAAATTCAGATCTTGCATGTGTTAATGCACAGCTAAAGCCCTCTTTTTACGGGACAAGTATAACCTGTGGACCTCAGGTAAATTGTGGGGAAGACGTCTGTTAGCTTAATCCTGTGTATATCACCCATGTCCATTATTTGTAGGGTAAAAAATCCACTGACTATTACTGACCATATTTCACTCAACACAGAGGTTCTGTGATACACTTAAAGTGATATTTTCACCAGATTCAGTATATGGCTTAAAATTTAGCCACCATTGTGTTAAAAATAAATATTCTAATTGATTCATGAAGATTCCATGCCCCTGTGACGAAGGCAAGGTATTTGAAATTTTCCTCCCCATTTACCTTAATCGTGCTTACAAATATCGTGAAATATAAAATTTGAAAAGCCTATTCAATGCAAAGTGTTTCTAATATATATATATTAAAAATATATATATATATACTTTTTTTTTTTTTTCTTGGTAGGGCGTCTGTTTTTACTTGAAAAGTGTTTGTTATGGCTAGGACAATAAAGATTTTTCCTTCCCACAGGGAAGAATCAACGCATCACCTATTGCGGTTAAACAAACATTGTTTTATGTAAATTAGTAAATGTTTTAACGTTATTTTGAACCATCATTCCCACATGTTCTCACAGTTATATGTGCCACTACATTTCATATTAGTAAAATTAGAATTAATACATGTTTTTATTTATGTCTGTCTGGAGATATAATCAATGGCATTACACTGCCTGCCACTGTGGCTTGGTGGACATGACTACAGACAAACAGGAAACAGAAATTAAGCTTATCATTTTTACCATGAGGAATGCAGTTACTGTTTTCTTCATTATATTTTATTCCCTCACTAGCAGCTTATCAGCTATTTTATCATGGTGTTAATTAATTACTATGAATTGACAAGGATACAACTGCAATCTGCTCAGTTTATGTGATATCCCTCACTTCTACAAAATAAATGACCAAATAAATAAATACAGTCTTTTTTTAATCTTGAGCTTTAAAGTCTGTTTACTCAGTTTAAAAACATGTAGAATCAGGGAGACATTTTCTTTCAGAATTGTCGAACTTTTGATGCTGGCTGCTGCTGTTTCAGGGGAGGAGTATACTGAAGAGAAGGTGGGCGGAGAAAAACAATTTCAGTGTTTCAAACAGTTGGCTGATAAAAATGTTGTCACGTAGCCTAGTAACCTATCGATTTAGTGACAACAATAGACAAGGTAACACTATGTACGAAAAACTTCTAACCGGCGCTAAGTTGCAAGTCATGCTGTCAGTGCTCACAACTTATTACTTATTAACCTATTACTTATTACTGAGGTTAAATGATATAATGTGTTATGTAATTGTTTTGCAAAAACAATTAGGGGCCATAAGTACCATTTACTGTTGAAAATATGTATTTTATTTTGCTGTATTATGTGATGATTTTCAGTGAAATGAAAAGGTTTATTTTATTGCAGTATTGAGAAATATGGTTTTTTAATTGCAAAATTTTGAGTATTTTGGTGTAGTGAGTATTTGTAATTATCCTGCAGGGCTTCCGTAGTTTACGCTGTTTTTGATGAACAGGAACTGATGTTGGTTGTGTTATAGCTGTGCTTAAATTAAATTGAAAATTCAATTCAATTCAATTCAATAAACAAGCAAATTCAATAAACAAGCAAACAAACGAACAGGTACCATCTCCAGTTCTTGGTATTTGTAGAAACTCAGCTACTGCCATTGCTTCTCTGGCTCTCACAGCCTCTTGTTTGCACACAGTTCTTTGTCCATACATTTCAGTTCAAGTAAATAAATTTCAGTGTAGCAGGGTTCTTGCTCAAGTTTAAAATCACTCTCAAAATTAGCTTTGGCCATTATCTCTTGTGATGTAATGCTTAAAGATGTTCAAACACGTAAATTTGCTCAGGAACTGCTGAATTTGTTTACACAAAGACCAGGCGAACAGCTAGTGCACATCCATCTCAAAAGACTTTCCGTCTAAAAGACTGGATCTATTTTAGTTTACAAATATTAATTACACAAAAACTAAGCACTGAAATAACCATCAGAGTGAGACACGAATGTTATTTTATGTATGAATATCATGGTATGCTTTAAACTTTCAATTCCTGCAATATCCTGCTCTCCCCTCTGAGAGAGAGAGAAAGATTCAGTAGTTTTGCTGTCCGATTGATTGATGCTTTGGCAATACTGTTACTGTAACATTCATGCCAATAGAGCTAATTTTAATTGAATTAAGAGGGAGAGAGAAGAGAGAGAGAGAAGTCCCACTTACACAGCATGTTTAAGGCAAGAATTTTACACCATGCCAGAAGCAGTAAGCAGCTTTGTCTTAAAGCCAAAGAACAGCAATCACAAATTTCTGCAACTTGGGTCTGGGAGTTCCTCGCTCCACAAGCAGAGGATGAGATTAACTGCCATATATCAGGCACATTTAATAATTATTTTTTACATGTTATACATTTGTTATTGTTTGCAAAGCTCTGCCAGAGCTGTGACAGATCAATTACATCATTTTGAATAAAAAACACCGTAACGACAAAGATGGTGCATATCCCAACTCTTTCCCCAAGCAGCCAATTTAATGCTTTGTTTACAACCAAACCAGGAAATCTATTAGCCAATTGCACTGTTGTACTGCAGCTTACAGAGTCATGACAGTGATTCTCTGACCAGTGCACATGTGCAGTAGAAGTCTAACCCACTGAAAAAACTCATTTTAAATCTTATTTTGGGGCAAAGTCAACTATTTTTAAAGTATTTTTTATTGCAATTGACTTTTGAATTTTATTGAGTTTGTGAATTTAATTTTACATCCTCATGACCACTGCAAGTGAAGTTATGGCTATCTCCCCCATTCATTTAGATAGGGCCCTGGTCTTCTTTGTCTGAAGTAGTTGCCGGAGGGCTTTGCCAAGATAACTATATTATATTTGTCTGTAAGAACTTTGGCACTGCCAACATGTATGTTAAATGCAACACTCTAGTGTTGCATTTAACATACATGTTGGGCACCGACGCTGTTGTGTAGAATGTCACGCCCATCATGTCTCTTAAGTTCTGCAATGCTGCATGCTATACCATACACACAGTCACAGCATTATGCAGATGTTGTTCGGTTCACTGTTACGGTAATGATGAATAAAACTAGTATATTGGCTCTTTAGGTTCAACACAGATGGTCACACTGTCAAATGTTAAAAACAGGAGAAGACTGAACACACCGTTGCAATAGCAAGGGATTGAATTCTGCATCACTCAAACACTTTTAATCTGTCTTTTAAAAAACCAAAGACAAAAAACACTAAATGACTTCATGAATTAATTTGTGATAACAAACTGAAACATCTAGTACTAAACTCACAGAGCTAAACAACATGTGAATTAACACATATTATGACAGAAAGAGCAATTCAAATTGCAGCTTATGAGAAGAAATTATAGACATTGGTAAACATCACAGATTTTCTGAGAATGAATTCAAGATGACTGCACTGGGACTGCCAGGCTTACAGGGCTGTCATACTCAGTAATACCAGCTGTTGGGCCTACGAGCTTGGACTGATGCTCCGTCTCTGTCTGCATTTCACTCAGATGTTCTCATTAAGGAACAGAAAAAGCTCTTTGGCTGCAGGGACAGGCAACCTTCTAAAACTTTCTTCTGCTTTAAGCCATTGTTGTCAGAGATATACACTTACCTTACCTTGAGAACGTTAAAATTTGAACCTGAACTTTTGATTGTTATAATGGAGAAAGCAGAGACCAAGCCAGCGTCACACATATAAAGTTAGAAGACATGTATTATATACAGTAGTTTAAACTGAGGATGGGCTCATCAAACCGGCCCAACTCCACATCCTCTTAGTCATCGGTGTTCCACCTTTACTATTCAGAAAATTTGAAAGGATAATTAAACATACTGAGACTATTAATTGAGAGTGTTAAATAAAATTGCAGCAGGAGGTTTATAAATACAAATTAATTAATAATTGGAAAAACATCCATAAAAAATGGATGTTTCCATAGCACAGAACTTTCAGTAAGTTCTTAAAGCATAAATGACCTCACCACCTAAGAGTCATGATGTTTTTGAATTATGGACTCTAAAAACATTTTTTGTTAGTTTTTATTGTCCATGGTAAAAGAGAAACTAGAGGGACTGCAAACTTGGGTGTTTAAATGTCTTTAACTCAACACTCTATTGAAGTCATCCACAGTAAAAGCTGGAAAATAAAAATGTTCCTAAATGAAACCAGTATTTTGGGAATCTGTAGATTGTAAACTGTACTGTAATTGGAATTGCTACAATGGTAATTGTAATTTTGATATGGAATCCTAACCTTAACCTTAGATCTGAAGATTAAAATACAATGTAAAGGGTCTTATCATTTTGTTATGAAACTAAGAGTGTAAAATGAGAAAAAAAATTCAAGAGAGGATGAGGAACATTTATCACAGAAAAAAAAACTCTAAAGTTTTTAAAGTTGAAACTCTTTCTCTGATTTTTTTCTTCAGAAAGCAGATGTTTCCTTGCCCTCAGTCAAAGTAGAAAGAGAGAGAAATGATGCAAGACACTAAAGGTAAAAGGGCACTGCTGTCATGACTATAGGTATTTCTTGCTCAATACCAAGCCCTGAGGCCCTGCAATATGTAATTTAATGTAGCAGCAGCTACACTATAGGAAGAGTTTATTATTTAATTATGACTGCAATGCTTGAAGCTCAGCGGACCCAGAGGTAGGGACTGAGAGATGGAGAAGGCTTAATAACAGTGAAACTGTGATTAGCTCTACAAGGAAGTGATAAAATTACAATGCAAATTCAAAAAAAGAAAGGTACAAAGTACGGGACACCTTTTGTCTTGAACTGTTTGAACATTTGTCTTCAGGCTTACGCTAACACTGAAAAAGAATCTTTACTCCATAATACTTAAAGTGCATGCTGACTGCAGGCAGTTAATGCTCCCCTTTGTGAGATTCCTCCACCAGTGAAAAGAATGTCTTTTCATTCCAGTTAAAGACACTGTGTTGATTTCTGGCAAATGGCCTCAGTTCAGCAACTCCTCTAACAGTATCTGCTGAGACAGTGATTAAAAAGGAGAGCTGTTAATTTAGCACAGGTGCCCTTCCTTGTTGGTTTCCCCAGACTCCAGCTGCCTGTTCATCAACAATCAATCCAACTCTGCTTCCAACAAATAACATGAAATATTGCCTGTAGCTAATGTTTCAAACTCTGAGAGAGTTCCCTCAGCTACCAGGAAAAACTTTTCACTCTCAAGTAGTTCTGTGGTATAGCTGAGGGCCAAAGCTGTTGCAACAGTGTGTGTAAGGCTCTGTGTAACTGGCTTTTCTTCTGGTGCCACAAGCAGGTTAACTTTGAAAGTTCAGAGTGAAAATGTCCTGACAATTGTTGGATGTCACCATGAAACTTGGTACACACATACATTTCCATGCAAGTGTTATTGTAATTGGCAGTCTCTATCCCTTTTACCCATGCACTGCCATTATTAGGTCCAAATCTAAGGGAAAGTTTACTCGGGAGCAGCCCTCCTAAAAAGGGAAAGGTCTTTCTTTTGCATTGTCAAAATATGTCTGCTTTTATAAAAACAGCCAAAAGTGCTGTAGTATGTCTGCAAGGCCAGTTGATGGTGTAACTTTGTAATGACATACCATTGGAGCTGCTGAAGTTGTTAACTTCCTGTTGCTGTTAAGCCCTAAGCAGCCACAAATTATAGAAATTCAGCCATAGATTGACTTCCAAAATTATTCTACAAACACTATCGACTGTCATCATGTCCAACCTGCTTACAGTGCACTGTGGAGTGTTTAACCAGAGTTTGGCGGTGGCAAGAGCAGAATACACTGACTTGCGCTAGCATTAGCGTTAGCATTGTCATCTTTTTTCCAGGCACTCTGCTTGCCAGTTTACATAGCTAGAAAGAAGGTTGTGGTTTCAGAACATTCCACTCTGTAACCTAGCCTCAAAAATTTGCAGTTTCAGGGGCCCCAGCATGCTGCTGTCATGTAATGATGTGATTAAACTTATCTGAATTAGAAGCACAAACACAGCTAGGTAAATCGCCATTGTTGTTGTTGTCCTCCTACTCACGCAAGGCCATTTGCCTAAAAACATAATGTGCATGGGCAAGGGGGCGATGACATCACAGCGTTCACAGGCACTCAGCGCTGCCAGTTTACATAGCCAGAAAGAGGGTTGTAGTTTCAAAAATTCCACTCTGGAAGCCAGTTTCAAACCTTTGCCATTTCAGGGGTGCCAGCACACTGTTGTCATGTAAAAGGAAGGCCAAACCACAACAAAAGTGTTTAAATTTGATGTGAAAACTTGCACTGTGTAAACAGCTTCTAAGTCTGCCCAATACTTTGGTTTATGACCAAGTACCTGCAAAACTATTGACATTCCTAAATATTAGTGTGTGAGTGTGCAACATTATCATTTCATTCACTTTGCCAACCAAAGACAACCTATCTGTCACAACCCATTAACCCTCTAAGGTCTAAGCTGTTTTTTCCTGTTTTAGAGTGCCTGGACTTTTTGTGCAAAAATGCATGTAAAACCTCAACCTTGTAATGCATAATCATAAAATATATTTTATTTTTTTCAGGACAAGCTGGGCTACGGAATATATTGGCTGCAGGAGTATCACTTGATTGTGTAAATAGTAATATGACTAGTAAGACAAGAGAAAAAAACAACGAAAATGGAAATAAATTAATTTATTCCCCCAAAAATACAAAATAATAAAATTGAATATTTTTTTCAACAGAAAAATGCTTTTTTCAAGTGTTCTTTTTAGGCCAGAACAAAGAACAAAGAAATAAACTC